>WYDF02281972.1:0-17025 GCA_009867245.2 Adranes taylori | reverse complement strand
TTAAAATCATAATTTTATCAGAACAACGAAGATATTTGCAATTAGCCCGCGCCCCCCTGGTGAACTTTACGCGCCCCATCAGGGTAGCGCGCCCCCCACTTTGGAAACCTCTGCCCTACAGCGTAAGGGGTCTTCTAAATGCATTTAATCTATATTGTTTGTGTTTATTTATTTTCTATATCAATCAGTTAAAAAAATCAGACACACACAGATTTTATTAACTGCTATATTTTAAGTTTATTAAAGTCATAACGTGCTCGATATCAAAACTATTTTCCGTAGTCTCACTACTTCTTGTTGCTGCCGGTAATAGAAGAAGTAGTCGGTCAATTACACCGAAGGTCTATTAAGCTTTACGATATAAAAATAAGTCTTTAGATGTACGGTTTAGAATCTTAAGTTCAGATGACATTTAAAACGATGAATAAGCTAGAATGTTGAAGTTTTAATTTTCTGATGTTTTAATGTTTATATTTTTTCTTTTAGACGATTATATACGAAATTCGTCTCAGGGAAATATATGTCCGAGTTGCAAAAAGAAATATAAACTCCGCACTTCTCTGATAAACCATTTAAAATATGAATGTGGAAAGGAGCCACAGTTTGTTTGTCCCGTTCCGCACTGTGAGAAGAAATGTAAACAGAAAGGGAACCTTCGACAGCACTTGTACATTATGCATCCGGATTTTATCAATAAACGTGTTTAGATCTGTGTTTACGTTACACCTAAGCTGCTTACATTTATCGTGCGTACTTAACAGATATGGAAATTAATGTTACGCTTAAATAACGTAAAACCAATAATGTACGTAATATATTTTTTCAACGGAAGAATGGAATTTCGCAAAATAAATAAAACGCTAAGATGTGCGACGTTATGTTCATCTACAATCAACTTTATCAAGCTATAACAAAACAAGAGGAATATTTAAATGTAATTTGGAATAAATTTGGACAGAATGTGGACTAAATTGAACATTATTAAGATAGAATTTACACAAAAGTTGAAAAAGTCTAGTATTATGTTTTTGGTGAAATTAGTTGCATGTTTCTATCTGCTATAGAACGCGACATTGCCACATTTAAAATTTAAAATTTTGTGATACGTCTCAGAAACAATAAAAGATATTGTTTTTTATTTATTTTTGGAATGTTTTTTGTATTTTTTAAAAATTTTTTAGAATTTTTTTTTTGATAATTTTTTTGGAATATTTTTTTAGAATTTCTTTTTAGACTATTTATTAAATTTTTTCAGTTTTTTTTGAGAATCGTATATCATAATTACAAAATAAAAATTTTGAAGATTATTTCCGCTACATAAGTTTAAATTACATAAACTTGCGTAGACGAAGCTAACCTTCTAAGATAATCAAAGATAGATGAAGATAATCTGAGATGCAATGAAAGATATTGTTTTTTATTTTTACAATTTTTTTTTGGAATTTTTTTTTATTCTGTTAGAATTTTTTTTAGAAAAATTTGAACATATGTAGACGAATCGACCAAACATCGACAATTGATATCGACCAAACATAATAGAATTAAACTTTTTTCCAATACCAGAATAAATTAGATATGTATATCTAAATAAATTCAGAATTATAAATAGTTTTCTGTAAGCCTTAACCCTGATGATGTTGATTGCGTAGTTCAGCAATATGTCACACATCTAAGGTTTTTTTTTGTTGTACTGTCCAAGCTACTATTATTTTTTGACCTTACGCTTAAACTTTTTAATGTATTTATTTGATTTAATAAATATATAAAAAAAAAAACTTGATCAAGATAATGGCAAAGAGCTAATTTTGTTTTCAACAAGTATACAAGACAAATATTGGTGGCTGCATACATTCTTACAGTTGTAGCAAACAATTTTGAATACAATGATTAATCCTTTAATGTAATATAAATTGACTAATCAAATCTAATCTAATTCTTCAAATAATGACTAATTACCAAATAATAATAACAAATATATATTCTGAATATGGAAGAATATTTACAGACATTTATACATATGCTAATTCTCGACGCGCCAGAAAGGATAAAGCTCACCACAAAGCTTGATCTCATGCTGCCTACTGTCGGCAGCCTTTGTCTTAAAGATGTGTGTGTCTATTCACACGTATAGGATATTTCCCCATTTCTTTTTTCCGAATGCTATTTATTATTCTTACTTTTTAACTGAAAAATTTCAACGAATATTTCCACCACTCAATTTCCATTAATCAGTTATTCTCTCAGCCTTTTGTGTTTTCGACAGATTAAGTCTTCGCATTGTTAGTTATACGAGTTTTTGCAGAAGGCGTTTGATGCTATGCTTCCCAAGATTTTGGCCGCGTAAAGCTGTCACCCACCACCGCTTATGCTTTCATCAACAAAATAATGCAATTTTGATCCATAGAAATCTTAACGGATCAAAGAAAATTGTTTTATTGGTCGAATTTCGAACCTACCTAAGATTTTCTAGCGGAAGTTTCCTTCAAGCCACGCCCAAGTGATGGCGGCTACTAGAAAACTTGTCATCGGTCAACCCACCACCTAAAGTTGCTTCTGCTTACCTAAGTTCGCATAAAAGGACCTACTCAAGCCAACGTTTTCGAGACGCATTTTGGGTTTTGTACTACGTGTTTGTGAGTTAGCAACTTCGCACATTTCAGCTAGAATAATTCGAGCTCTTGCATCTGATTTTGTTCTAAGTAAGCGTTAACAACAAATCGATTATTTTTTTTTATTTAAATTTAAAATGCATTCAAATCAATAGTCGTTCTACACATCAGGTCTAGTATACATAGATACTACATTAATTATTTTCTGCTAGATTTCGTTTTCTTGTCTCTCACTTCTTACTTCATTCATTCATCCCAATATTACATAACCCTTCTTTGAAAAACGACTTCGTCAATGAGGAAGCAGAGGCGGTGAACGTCAGAGGAAGAGGGAGACCAATCACCCAGCGCACCGAGGATGGCAGAGATAGAACCTCAGAAGTACGTCAAGGACATCACCGACGACTGTTCCGCTATTACTTCGCAATATATCATACACGATTTTTGTATCTTTAACATAATAACTAGCTGAAACAACCTGTAATATCTTCGCTCCATCATTTAATTCTAGCGACGACCTGGAGAAGCAGACGAGAAGCCAAAATCCCATCAGAAGAACAAATTAATATCATAAAATCAAATTTCTTTAGTTCGCTAGTTGTACTTGTTATTTTCCTAATGGAAAATGGAACTATCCTAACAACTTTTTGAATTGATAATAGAAGCTACTCCTTGTAAGTCAATTAAAAGTTATTATTAAATGACATGAAAAACTTCAATATTCAAACCTAGATATGTAAACCCAGATATCAAGCAATCAACTTTAGAACCCGCCAAAAATACGGTAGCAACAAGTCCCGCTAAAATTTAGCCCACCTTTACTACACTCAAAAGATATAGAAAATATTTAAATGTAATTTGGAAATAAATTGGACAGGTTTTGGACAAAATTGTACATTAAGAATTCACACAAAATTTGAAATAAAAATCGACTTGTATTATGCATTTAGTGAATAATTTCATGTGTGTAATTAATTTCAGAACGCGACGTTGCGAGATTTAAAATTTAATGATATTTCGATATATCTCAGAAGAAATAAAATATATTCTATAAGTTTTTATTGTACAATTTGCTGACATTGATGAAAGAAATGTGTTAATCATATCGACCAAACATGATAGAGTTAAACTTTTATGCAATATCGGATTCAGAATTGTAAATAAATTTAGAATTGTAAATTGTTTTCGAGTTTTAACCCTGATGACGTTGATTGCGTAGATCAAAATTATGTCGCACATCAGAGGGTTTTTTTTTCTAGTACTGTCCAAGATCCTATTATTTTTTGAAGTTACACTTAAACATTTTAATGTATTTATTTGAATTAATAAATATTGTCACGTGTGGTTTTGGATGGGTTAGGCGTTTACCAACCTAAACTACACGTTGACATCAAGGGGAAAGTATTAGATCGTGCCTACCGGTCTAGACCTGACGCTACTCCCAAGGTTGGGATCGAAGTTAAATTAATAAATAGTACCTTGTTTTCTAGTTCTCCTTGAAGAGGGACGTGACGTAATACGTACCAATTTATGGGAGGGTGCTAGCAGATGGCTAAGCGTTGGTACCATAAAGTAATTATACTCTTAAGCACTAATAATTATTTATGGGTAGGCGCGAATAAATAAATGAGTACGTAACTTTCACTCTGTATAATGAATTATTAAAATGATTACTACATAGGGGTCAGATCATAAACGAAAATAGTACAGCTTAATAATAAATAGATCTAAAGAGTAAACAACATCTTCATAAATATACAAAAATAATATAGCTCATCACAACAACAATAAATCAATTTAGCAATACAAAGTAAAGTTTTAAAAGTCTGCTCACATAACGGAAGTCATCACTGCTGTTGTTCGGATGCTTACCTGAGCTACTAAGTCACTAAATGTTTAGAATACCGTCGACGCCCGAATATCTAATGAGCTTTTAGTCCCACTGTTAGTGACCAACTAGTCTATCTTGTGATCTACTCGACTGTTCCTATTAGTCCTAACTGTGTCCAATGTAAAAGGTCATCAGTATCGATCGACGCTATTATATTATACTCTAAAGCCTTTTCCCCCCAACCGGATACATCTTGTCGCCCGGCATATTGCTTTTTCAAATGATACCTGTCAAAATCAATACCAGTTCCAAAATAACGAAAAAATTGCGGTCCACGGAACGATTATCATTTTAGAGCGATTTTGGAACACATTCATGTGGGTTGGTGGGTGCTTTAGAATCTGTGGTAGGCTACTACTCTTTTATTCATTTCTTTGTCCCTTTAAGCTACCTCATCTCAGCATCTGTGTGTCTTCTAGTACCATGTTACATAGGTCAGTGGCCGCGGATTAATTTTTCAAGGTCTAATTAGACACAATTGAGTTTAATTAACGACAAATTATTTGTTCTACATTTGTCTATTGATTCTATCGGTTCTACGCTCGACCTAACTTTTCGACAATATCGACTGTTCAACTTGACTGACTGTTACTTAATTCTTCATAACTGTCTTATTACTCTCTGATAACTGTCACTCTACCATTATATTAAATGATTTTAGTGTACCGCTACTCGGTCTATCCCTACTACTAATACTCTGCTGGTTACCCTACCGTTCGCGATCTGCTACGCTATGATGCTTAGCACGCGACACCCGTGAGACCCCCGCTGCTGGCTGTGTCTTGTCCAAATTGTATCGGCTCCATTTGGTACACCAGTGCATTCACACACCTATATATTTCGCTGGCGTCATCATTATTGCCAATCGATTATTTGTTAAGCAAATTAATTATTATCTATGGCTCTACTTGTATTTTACCATTTGCTTTAACTGACGTCGCAGTTTTCGTGTTACCCAAGAGTTCAATTCTATCATCGTTTGGAAACTGCTAACTAATGATCCTTGCAATGCAATGCTATGTACCCGTTATGTGAATATCGTACCCTACACAAATGTTTACAATTACTTTATTATTTCGACAGTAACAGTTTTAGCTGACGAAACTTTTTTTTCCCAAATACAATTATACATTTGGCAATTATTGTTTACGTTAATAAGCCTTTCTCTGCATGTAACCATTTTTTGCTTTAAATTGATGATTTCTTGTTTTTTAATTTACAAAAATATATACAGTATGTTCTTTTTTATACAATGACAAATCCTTGTGCTACAATATATAAACAAAACTTGATTAAGATAACGAGAAAGAGCTAATTTTCTTTTCAAGTATCAAAGACTAGATAATAGTGGCTGCGTACATACTTAAGCTTGTGGCAAACAATTTTCAATACAATGAGCAATCCTCTAATGGTCTACAACACAATACAAAAACCTTTATTAGCATAAAAAACCCTAATACATTGCGAATCCATATAAATCCTGTAATGTTCTAATCCGATTTATAATACAAATTGACTAATCAAATCTAATCCAATTTTTCAAATACAATTTAAGAAATCAACAAATCAGTTTAATAACGACTAATTACCAAATAATAATAACATAAATATAAATTATCAAATGAAAATTTTATTCGTAAAGATAAACGACGCGAAATCATCAAACACACCGCTCCGTGCCAAGAGAAATAATCCTCATTGATGCCGCTTATACGGAATTATGTTGACAGACATTCATACATATGCAGATTCTTTTTACACCAGAAAAGATAAAACGCACCGCAAAGCTTGATCTCAATCTAATTTGTTTTAAAGATATGTATGTGTGTCTATTCACATGTATAGCATATTTCCGCATTTCTTTCTTTTGCGAAAGCTATTTGTTAATCTTATTATTTTGTAACTGAAATTATTTTTGAAGTTTCGCTTAGACATTTTAATGTATTTATTTGATGTAATAAATATGTAAAAATACTTGATTAAGATTATAAGAAGCTAATTTTTTTTTCAAGAAACATTATACAAGACCAAATAATGGTGGCTGCATATATTCTTACCCTTGTGGCAAACAATTTTATTTTGTTTCTATGAATTTAAGAAGGTCACTTATCGCGAACTATCGAAAATGGCAGATAAACTCGCGAATGTTACTGCATAACGGTGCGTTTAGATTTGAGCACGCACGCATTGATCCACCACGAATGCTTAAATGTAAACGATTATGCGCGCGCGCTCGCATTGTGTGTGACTGTGCGCGAATACGTTCGAATACGATCCGGTTGGTGTTGGTCTCGGGTATATGCTCAAAGGAATTAATTGATGCGCGAATGCTCAGTTTAAACGAGGTTAAGCTGGCAGAGTACACTCGCCGTGTGTACGTTCGTCGTAAGGTGGCGACTGACCTAAAATTTCAATTGTAATGTAACATTCGCAACGAGCATGTTACATTACGGCATTTGCCGACTGACCTGTATCATTGCTCGTTTCGAACTCTGTGCAGGGCCGTACTTCGTTTCAAAATATCAGTTGACGAAGTCGGGGCTTTTGGTTCTTTGATTTTACTCAACTATTGCTTACTCCAAATGAAGAAAACAAAAGAAACTTTATTGGATATCAAACTTATACACAAGCATAAACACAGCTGGTGGTTTACAGTTAATAAATACATTGAAAACCCAAATGATTACTGGACAATATAAAATTTTTTTGCGTATGCTTCCATCTGATTTTGAACGACTCATACATTTGTTTGGATCCAAAGTGTGTAAACAAGATACAAATTACAGAAAAGCAATAACTTTCACGGAAAGATTAGCAGTTAGACTGCGTTTTATGCTACAGGTGATTCTTTTACTTGTATGTAATACTTTTTCAAGATTTCGAGGAAACTAATATGATTTATAGTAAAATAAGTCAGCAAAGCGATGTAAGTTTTATTTTTAATTGCTAAACAATATCAGAAAACGAGAATTAAGAAAAACATAAAATAAAATTTATTCAATTAGATCACCACATTCCGAAATGAATTGTTCACTGAACACACTTTGATCAAATATATTTGATGCAGGTCCATCAATGGATGGCAGCTGTGAAGACGATGGCATGGAAAGTTCCCCCATTACTTTGGCGCAATTGACGGAAAACATGTAATTCTGCAAGCACCAATGAACGTGAATATTTCAATTACAAGATTTTTTTTTCATTATAGTATTACTCGCTGTTGTTGATGCAAAATATAACTTTTTGTATGTAAACATTGGATGCCAAGGACGAATATCAGATAGAGGGGTATTCAACAACGGTGACTTAAGCTGAATTCCCGAACCAAGTGTGTTGCCATTGAGAACGCAGGAAGTTTCGTATTATTTTATCGGCGATGAAGCATATGCTCTGTTCGAAAACACGAACAGAGTTTATTCTGTTCATGTTTATTCAGGATATCGTGAAAAAGGATCTAAAGAAAGAATATAGAACTACAGACTGCAGAGCGCGTAGAGTGGTGGAAAATGTATTCGGTAAAAGGTATTATCTGCTGTTTTTAGAGTTTTGAGGAAACCAGTGCTGTTGGAGTCAACAAACGCTACCTCCATAGTAACAGCATAACATGCCTTCATTACGAGAATCGGAACTTCTTAAGAAAAAGTTCCGATTCTCGTAAGACATACACATCTCCAGGTAGCTTTGATGAGGGAATTAATGGGACTGTTAGACTGGGAAATTGGAGACAAGGTGAAGGAAGTATTACGAGTTGAGTATATACTAGAAGTTGCTGCATACTGTATGCAAGAAGGATAAGTAAGGTGGCAGGAAAATTATGCTTAACTATAAACCTACCGTATCTCTTGTGGCGCAAGGTTTGTTTCGATCCAGTAAGAATAACGTACTCAATAATGTTGATGCTCAAGAATGGACACTCAAGAATGTTGGTAAACTTCCTGCACCTGAAATAAAGCAAAAATCCATCATTTGCGAATAATTTTAATTGCATTGCAGTTAGTGGTTTAAGGCGGATCACATAAGTTGGATTCATCGCTGTTTTACAAAACATTTTGGTTTTTATAGTGCTATCGCAAATGTATCAAACTTTGTAATTTTATTTTTGTGTCTACAAAATGAAAAATGCAAAAATTCGTGGACGTGATCACCACCCCATCTGTCATATACTGGAAGTCCTACGTTTTGTTATATTTTGCATAAAACAACAGTTGAACTATATTGGACTATGGACGACGAAACAACTTCTGTCACGTTTATTGTACTTTACTATTTATTAATACAAAAAGAAATTCGAAAACGTGGGCTGGGCGTCGTAGTTGGTGGCAAACATCAGTTTTTTGTAAGTGAGAAAATATTTAAGTACTTTATTAGTTGTCGGGTTATGACCAAACTAGATTTTAAATGCTTGCTCAGCTTGATAACTCCCTAGATGTTACCTGTTTTAGAAAAAGCAATAATTTTTTGTGCTTCTGCGCTATCTAGATTTTCGGTGTTTCCATTGCCAACTAATTTATGACAAGTGTCAGTATTTTTGTCTTTGAATCGCATTCTGAATGCTTTCCATCCCATATAAATTCTTTTAGAAGCAATAACATTGTATTGTTGTTCCACTCCATCACAAACGCAAACTCACAGCAACTTCCGTCGGTCACACAGCGAACGTACGCTGCTAGCTTCATCTTGTTTAAACTAAGCATTCGCGCACCACTCAATTCCTTTGAGCATACACCGCAAACTGACACCAACTTGATCGCGATTGCACATATTCGCGCATAGTGACGCACAATGCGAGCATGCGCGCATAACTGTTTACATTTGAGCATTTGTGGTGGATCAGTGCATGTGTGCTCAAATCTAAATTTTCGCTCCTATGAATTTTCGTTTGTCAAACACATCGATTCAAAAACTCTAGTAAAACATTTTTTTTTAGGTGATAACACTGATTATTTTCGTCAACAGTACATTTGTCCTCGTTGCAAAAAGATATATAAACTTCGCACTTCTTTGAAGAATCATTTGAAGTATGAGTGTGGTAAGGAGCCGCAATTTGTTTGTCCTATTAAGGGTTGTGAGAAGAGAAGCAAGCTAAAAGGCAATCTTAGACAACACATGTTTATTGTGCATCCTCATTTTTATTCGCGTATTTAAGTTTGATTTTGATTTAATTTTTTTTTGTGAATTCCTAAATATTTATTATGGAATATAGATTATTTAATAAAAATATCTGCTTAGTGTAGTTGTTTTAATGCACATATTAAAATATTGACCGATACAACGCACGTATTAATCGTAAACTATACATAAGTTGCCGAATCTATCTCAGAAAATGGTAACAGTAATCCACTATGGTAACAGTAAATCGTTCATAATTTTATTCTCGCTTTTGTTGATATGGCACTCGTATTTTAATACGAAGTATAGTTTTCTTGCCACTGTCTAGACTATTGCTTCTCTCCTCTTCAGGTTTTTTACAAAATCTAATACCTTGTCAAATATTATTCCTAGATATGTGCCTTAATTTTGATTTTACTATGTTTGTGTCGAGTAAATTTCTCTCATCTGATTTGTAATACGCTACAGGAGTGTTAAAACTTCGACTGATGGACTATAAGTTATCTATGACATACAGTGCTCTTACAAGAAACACTATTTAATTACTTTCTCTAGTCAGACTAAAACGATAGTAATATTATTAATTGTCTCCCATTTCCTAATATTCCATTTAAATTTTTAATAATATAAATCATCCCGTTGCCTTATACCATTCATATAAATTTGTACATCTGTACTAGTTATATACGATTAACCACATATTATGTTGAGAATCAACGTTCGACATACATCTATACCTGATTTAATCCTATTGGCTGTATGATTCGTAAATTAGCACATGTTAGCAGATTGGAAGTACCCTCAACGGCTTACTGTCAAAACTGATAATATGATAAACCACACGCTCATCACATGATATTTATTGCAATGCCGAGTATACTATAGCCGATCTTTTATATTGAATTGTTAAAAATTGTGATTTGAAGATTCCGTAAAAGTAACAGATAATTGGTACGTGATAATTATTGAGTCTTGAGAAAGGTTTACTGATAAGAAGAGTTAATCACGCAATCATCACATGCTATGAGTAGAACTATTTCTCACTATTTAAGATTTAGATGATAAGAGATCGAAAGTTTCGAGAATGTAAGTTGTGTTTACCTGATTTATTGTTATAAGAATATTACTGCTGGTGGGGCGAATTTAATTTAATTTTAAATTCGACACCAACAAATAAATAGGTTATTTGTTGGTGTCGCTCACTTAGCGGCCAAATAGATTCAAGAGTGCGAAACTACCAGAAACAAAGCCCAAAATACATCTGATTAATGCTTGCTTGGGTGGCGGCTGATCGACGGCACAGCTCTTGACGTTGCCGGCGGCATTTGGTTGAAGCCTGGAGGAAATTTCTGCTAAAATCTTTAGGAAGTGAGAATTTTCTACCAATAAGAAGCATTCTTTCATATGTTACGAATTGTGAAGAACAGTATCGCATACTTCCTTACCAAGATTCTAGGATTCTATGATAGGATTTTGTCAAATCTGATTTAACGTACCAACGAACTAGTGTCCTGCAATCCCCAGCCAATTCAGAGATCAGCCGATCGAGAGATCGCTGCGGCCGTTTTTACATAGAAAGTGTTCAAAACGCCGTACACTCCTTTGAAAAAATAGTTGAACCTGGTTAGATGAAGGCCTTCAAAGTTTATTGAACTCATTAAGAACATTCGTTGAAAACAAGATCTCTGGCCAGACGAGGTTAAAGCACGCAAAGTTCAATAAACCCATTGGGAGTTGTTTGTTCGGCATTTGATATCGTAAAAGTAATTTAATTTTTATTTAACATATGAGTTATTATCGCTGTTGGTATTCTGGGCTCCTGTATTACCAATTATAAATAGTTTCAAAACTTTAGTTAATTTTATTTCAGGCGATTCTAATGATACTTCCAATGAATATGTATGCTCCATTTGTAACAAGAAATATAAACATCTGCGATCTTTGAGAAAGCATGAGAAGTTTGAGTGCGGCAAGGAGCCTCAGTTTGTCTGCCCGGTTGTAACTTGTCAGAAAAAATGCAAGTTAAAAGGCAACCTTAGACGACATTTTCTTATTCGACACCCCGATCATATTGATAAATTTAAATAAGTTTGAATAACTTTAGATCGCATATGACGATAATCTATTTTCTGTCTTAGAATTATAATAATATAATTTGTTCACATTGTTTTTAGAGAATAAAAACGAAATCATTTTTATTGTACTACGTTAATATTATTAACTATATCATTTTAATTTATACCTAAATAAATAAATTTTTGCGGAAATAAACATATAAATAAACAAGTTATCAAACGATAAATAAATTAAAAGAATATTGAGTCACCTAAATTCCTGCCATCAATTTTTCCTAGTCATTTTGTCTAGCGTGATGGAAATATGATAAAATTAGGCAGTGTTCAAATTCAAGCGGCTAGACGCTTTCTAGCCGCCCGAACGCCTCCCATCGTTGCTCGACGACATTTTCGCGGATTGTCAGCATTAATATTGAAATCGTAGTAGCACTATGGGTGCGTACAGTATAGACATATGCTGTCGGCTTTCTTTTAAACTATTTTAAGGGTAGTGTATATTTTTTCTCTAACTTGGTTCACCACATACGTTCCAATTTATTACTGTTAATAGTTGGGTAAAGTAATTCCTTACAGTCCATGGTATATAGATATACGTCGAGCAAAGTATTACCTTCCAAGTGTTCATTGTATTAGATGTGGGTTTAGATTAATTAAAATTTTCTTGTTTTTAGAAAAGTTATTAAAAATGAGTGTAACAATATGAACAATATTTATTACAAGTAAACAAAAATAAATACTAAGTGCGTGTTTAGTGCTACTACGATTTCAACATTAACAACGACAATCCGTCGAGCAACCGCTGAGCGGCGCTCGCGCGTCTAAAAACACTATTGCTAGTAATGCGTACAGATTGTTAAGATAAACATTGAACTAAATTACTCAATAAATACAAATTACAGATGAATATATCAATAAAGTTTAAGAGTAATCTAAATCAATTAATTTATATCAGGCGATTTCAAGTAATAAATTTTACCTTACGGTAGTTATTTAAAATAGAGAAGTATTAATTAAAGCAGATGATTTAAATCAATATTGAAAATTAATTGAATAAACTATTAATACATAAAAATATGAAATAAAATAAAATCATTGTCTACTGAGGGGGAGGACCAATGTTGATGCTTGAGCCTCAAGATGGTCAAGGTGAGAATATTTAAAACATTAGCACTGTCTTATTAATGTGTATTGGGGCGACTATTTGATGCAAAATCTTAAATATTGTCACGTTCTATTTTGACGGAGAAGGTTACTCTCCGACGTGACGTTGGTGAGAGGCAAAGATTTGAATGGGTTAGCGTAGCCTTCCTGCTCTCACTGTAGATGAACTTAGATCGGTTATTAAATTAAAGACAAACGTACTTCGTAAGCATAACTCCTGTAGCTAAATAATTAAAGGCAACACCAACCCTAAGCATTAATTGATAGTCTCCATACTTCAGACAGAAACCTGAAACAGTAGTTGAACTTAAATAACTGTATTGGTATGTTTCAGAGATGCCTACATGTAGATATCTAAAATATTAGTTCATACAGCTGAATATCTCCATGCAAAATAATAAAATAAAAATGTTAATCATCTTCAAATATTACGCAAAAGAATTCAATAAAAATAATCGCGTTCATTAATCTGAGCCCAAACTGAGCCCTAACAGAATCATAGAATTAGTGTACTTACATTACAGCAGCTGTACCATCTCGAACTTAAATTATAATTTATTTTTATAGTCGACGCACAGTGATCTTATATGTTCATTTATATTTATACTACATTACCTTGATCAATAAACTTTTTATAAATTAACTTTAATTTACTTTATTCGGAATTATCTAGTTTATTCTCAAAAATGCTGACGGCTAAGTACTGCTAGGTCTGATCCCTATTTATTTAGTACTGCCTGGTTATTAAAACCAATACTCTGATTTATTCATGACTTTATTTTTATTTCATTATTATTTTAATCCCAATTAATTCATAATTATATTTTCACTGAACTAACGGACACAGCCTTCGATGTCAAATGCCAAATCTTAATTTTTTGCATCGTTACAATCTCAAAGTAATTCAAAAATTAACTGTTAATTTTGATGGACGAAGTAATTTGTTGTAAGTACTTTGTAGTCAGTGGAAGGCACAATTTAGATTCCAGTGGAATGCAGTGGAAATTCAGTGGATTTCTATTGACTCTATCACTAGTTATAGTTGTAGTTAACTAGTGCCTTACGTTAACTAGTGAGTGTTAAATAATTAATTAGGGACTGTAACGAGTGACAGCTATAACGTGTTAACTACAACTATAAAGTGAGTTATAGTTATTGTTACACATACTTTGTGACACTATAGTTTGTGTCACAATAGTAGGTGATAGTTATTCCACTGACTATCACAACAGTATGTTTCGTAAGATATTTTGGCTTTCAGATTGGAAGATCTGCATCCAACGGAACTGATTTTAACAAGAAATTCTTCAACACAACCAGATTTTTCAGCGAACTTTATCTGCCACGAGCTACAATTCTATGGTTGCATCTATCAATCTGAATGTTGCAGAAATCAATTTTTGTGATACAAAGCTAGTTAAAGATACTCACGCTTATTGTTTTACTAAAGATCTATTCTTTTTTTTAGTATACTATTACAAAGATTGTGTTCAAGAATTTGTTTGTCACGCCTGCAATAAAAAGTATAAACATCGTCCGTCGTTACGAAAGCACTTGAAATATGAATGTGGTAAGGAACCGCAGTTTGTATGTCCGATTCCACATTGTCTGAAACGGTGCAAGCTCAAGGGAAATCTTAGACAGCATTTGTTCACGATGCATGCGGATTATGCGTATAAATTTTACGATTTACACAAATAAATTTGATGTACTTTTTGCTTATTTATTTAATTATTATGTATTGTAGTCAAATGATTTAAGCTCTATAAATATAATGTATTAAATTGAAATAAGTTTTTAACCTTACGCAAATTTCAATCGCTTGGAATATTTGTTATTTTTGATCTTTGAAGCGTTATGGAATGATGTAGATTGTTTATAATAAGTAAAGTGGGAATACCGTGTGTATGAAAGCATATATGCATTTCATACTGCGGACGCTGTCGCTGGCTGGCCAGTTCACACATATGTGTGACTCTCCTATAGTTTGTTGTTATCCGGATATTTGATGCTGCTATAACACTGAGTTAAAACTTTTGTGGCCCCACTCATTTGTATGATAGACCGTCACACGGAACAAATGAACGCCCCACAGAAACGGTACCACAGAGAAAGAGAATATATTGCCGCACACGCCTATAAATACCGCGTTCTTTTACATACTAGTCAGTTCCCGTCTCCTAGCTCTCGAGAGAAGCAGCAATAGCAGCCAGCACCTGCACCGTCAGAGTCAGCATCCATTAGCGGCTGTCGCCGGCAGTTGAGCATTTTGGTAAGTAATATTAAATAGCTTACGTTGTGTTATTGTATTGCATGTGTTGTTTTAGTAGCTTCTTCCTATCCTTTTCCTTCAACCTATTTCCTAGTATACTAGAGTGTATACCTTTAATTGGTGCGTCGCAAGGTTAGTAGTAGTCACTCGACAACAGTAACATCAGCGCTCCTCAGTATGTTACGTGTCTATAGTATTTCGTTTCTTTATCCCTACTAGAGTGTATACTTCTAACTGATGCGCCGTAAGTTTAATGGTAGTCATTCGACAACATTAACAGCGGCGTCCCTCACTGTGTTACTTGTCTATAGTATTCCTTTTTTACCTCTACTAGAGTGTATACCTCTAGCTAGTGTACCGCAAGGTTAGTGGTAGTTACTCGATAGTAGAAACACCGGTGCGCCCCACTGTGTTATTACACCTGTAGCATTCCTTCTCTTCATCCCTACTAGAGTGTGTACATCTAACTGGTGCGCCGCAGGGTTAGGTGTAATCACTCGGCAGTAGTAAACCGATGCGTCCCACTGTGTTATTACGCTAACATAGTCATAACATACCTACCGTGTGTGCTTGAGCTGCCCCTCCCCCTCCACACTCCTTCCGCTGCTCTTTAACACATGCCTCCCGCTGTATAATTCATAATCTGTGCACGCTTCACGTATTTGAGTTGCTATTATTTTGTTATTTCATCCTCACATATTTTTGATATTGCTTTATATGCACCACTGTTATGCTCAGCTCCGTTTTTTAGTATTATTATTAGAATTACACCGCTGATATGTTATGCGCCGTTTTTATTATTATTATGACTATTCCGATCATTATCGCTCTTTATTTAACCGCTGTTATTACGCCACTGCTTGAATTTAATATTCAAAATTTGACATTTAATTGAGTATATATTCAATTCTCTATTTGTTTATATTGTCTAGAACGACAATAGACGGTTTTGTTAAATCTTTAATGCTGTTTCACTCATTAGCATTAAGATCGTTTCAGCTGTCCGTAAGATCTGGAACCACTGGGCAACTCAGAAGACTCTAGTTTATCCGCGCCCTCAGTAAGCTACTGGGGACCGGAGGAACAATATCAGTTCCAGCGTGCGGCCTCACGTTATACTGAACTGGCGCCCGAGAACTGATTTCCGAAGGTTGCTTGATTCTGTAATAAGTAAGATATTTGTTTGCGCCATTATTGTGGTAGACGCTAGTAGTAGTGTCGCGAGTGGGAGTTCCGTTAGCATATAAGCGAGAGTACGTCACATGTTTTAGCATTTCAAGCAGGGACCAGCAATTATATTGATTTAATTATATTTATTTAATTCTGTTGTTATTTAAATTTTGTTTCTGAAGAAGGGGTAATTTTCTCCCCAAAAATAAAAATGTTCTATACTTATAGTATTATGGAGATATGTGAATCCTCTCTAACAAAGGGAAGCTAATTCATTTGTCGTATGCTTTATGTCAAGTACCTACATGAATTGTATATGAAAAATAACAACTCATTAGAAGCTGTCAAATGTATAATAGAGCTTAATAGGGAGCCTTGGGGCACATCAATATCATATTTATTAGAAATATCACACAATTTTGCGGTCAGTAATAGAATAGATTTTACAAACCATAAAAAGTTGTTGCCATAACATGTTTAAAGTTATAACAATTATATATGACTAGCAGTAAATGACTCGACAGCATTACAATTAGGGAGAACGGTCGAATTATTTTCTATGTTTTTCACAGTATGTATACAAACTTATTTTCAAGTCTAGTAACTTACATAAAAACTTTCTCATAAATGAAAAATATTTGTGCAATCAAATCACTTTGTTTCTTCTTCCTGGACACTTTCATCAGTAATGTGACATCTTCAGAGGTATGTTATTAACTACAAATAGGATAACTAAAG
>WYDF02281950.1:0-17027 GCA_009867245.2 Adranes taylori | reverse complement strand
GTAATGACGTGGCTCCATAGTCCGTTTCATATGTTTTCAATTGTGCACTTAGCTGCTTTGAATACACGCTAATACCATGAAAAATGATTTCTCTACAATAAGTAGGGTAGTACTCATATGTTGGAATAATCTTGTAGAAACAGATCGTTAAAATCAGATCTAAAATAGGAATTAATTCGAAATTAACGCAAAACACCTTGCATATGTCGACCAAAAGACTTTAAGCATATAGAGAAGATTTAATAAAAATAATAATATTTATTCGATGTAATAGGTTCAGATACAGAGTTAGTGTTTATTCAGTTACGCACATACAATTACGTTCTGAAAAATAAGGGTGTTGATAAAGCTTAATACCATTATAGCAGAAATGGTCTTATGGCGATCCACACGCGGTTCATCGGCATTTTTTTCTAATTTGTTAGTCTCTCATATTTGTTACACATTTTTCGAAGATTACCTGCTTAATCAAAATAATAGACTGTTTTTAGTTCGTAACACTGAATGTCATCGGAATTGCCATACCGCAATAGAATTTTTTAGTACTTACTATCATCATCATGGACTAAAACTCGCCAGTACATGTCCGCCGAAACGACATATTTATACAACCTGAATCTAATAATAATTGAAAACAATTCGTCCTCAGACCGACGGCTTGCATAGAATTGAGCGATTCACTGGTGCTACTCTCTAAGGTTCCATCGAACACAACACGCAATTTGGTTATAATGTTTTGCTCACAAACTACAGCATGGGAGGAAGAAAGTAATCATTTATGTCATTGCTCAACTTTACCATATGTCCCTGATTCTCGTAATCATGCATGAAATTATGGTAAAGTTCCTTGAATTGTGCATCTGATGAACAACGTTTCTCAACCGAAAATAAACGGCGTTTTGCGGCAATTTCTGTACCTCCTAATGAATCAGTATACTTACAACATGGAATGCGATCTACGAATCTACCATCTGCATTTCGAGAATATGTTTTCAGAAACTGCTTGTTGCAGTCAAACTTGCCGAGAAATGTATTATTTGGAAGATATGATACTTTTTCCGTTTTCCAGAATGGTTGCAATTGATTGTCTAATTTGTTTTCATTGGTAATCACGAAATTACATTGAAGAGGGTGAGAATTTGCAGCAATTTGACCCGATACTCTCCATCCGAATTTTGTATTGCGCAAAATTGGTTTATGTAGTCTTAAGCTAATCTTATCTCGTTGCAAAACTGACCAAAAGAGTGAGGAACCTATGATGAGGTCTACATATTCTGGTAAATAACAATTGAGGTTAGCCAACCAAACAAAATTAGGAACGTCAAGACTTGTCAACCTTGGCACAACGTAGCATGGAATTCTAGTGCCACATGACGACACCCTTGATTTTAATTAAATTGAAACTTCTCTAGTAGTTGTAAATGTTTTACATTGATGCCAACTAATGAAATGTTGACTTCATGTTGTCTAATACCTAATTTGGGAGCAAAATCCGTTGAAATGAATTTGGATTTTGCAACACAATCGGGTAATTGCTTACAATTATGTTTGAAACCGTCTTTGTCTAGTACTGTTACGAGTTCAGTAAATAGAAGAACTTTACTCGAAATCTTGCTGTTAGTTAAATTAGATATAATTGTTTCTTGTTCAGCTTTTGATTCTGCCATTTGTGTCTCAACGTTTCCACGATGGAGTAACGGATTATGCTTTTGAGAACCGAATCTGCGATGTCCTGATTGACAGACTTTGAATGTATGGCCAGGTTTCATGCAATTCAGACAAAGTTTTAGAGACTTAATTTTCTCTATTCTATTAGGCGTCGAAAGTTTCAGAACATCTGGAGATATATAGATAAAATGTTTGCTCTAAAATGTTTACAGAAATAACAAGAAATGATGGTATCAATTCGATGGAAGTTGGAAACTCACCTATGCACTTAGTAAATAATAGTAATCAATATAGCATCACAATTAGGCTACTTTAACGATTTTAATGAATGAATGTGATTTTGAACTCCATCAATTAGCTTGTCAATGTCCTACGAGTTCTCCTTGATTGAAGGTAGATTTTGAATAGCTTTGATGTGATTTCTGGTTAAAATCTTTTGATTATTGAATGTGTTACCCAATAATTCCCAAGCCAATTGATAATTGTCTGATGTAAAATCAAGAGATTGTATTATCTGAGTAATTAAATTTCTGTATTTCATCAATAGAATCGTTTTGATGTATCAAAGATTCAAAATTGTTCTTGAATTGCAACTATTAATCGAGCTGTCCCGAAAACTTTGACAAGTTAATGGTTGACAACTTTATATTGCTATTTGTATGACCAGTTGAAGACGAATTATTGCTGTTGGACCGCGAATTACCCTCATTACTTATTCGTTCAATATCAGGTATGAGAAGCTTTAATAATGTCTCACTCTGCCTCACTTAATGTTTGAAAATATTCACACTCAAACTTTTATCGATCTTTTTATTGTAAGTTAACTTCCTCGTCAGAAGTCATCATTTCCATTTCAGGCTGAATACTTTCGTAATCATGTATAAGTCACTCATATTTATTAATGCATAATTCAAGTCCTTGTGGCTTTACTTCATCAGGCTGAGTTTTTATATTGCAAATATACTTTGTAAAACTTGTTAAGCTATGTTTCATGCCACCCTTTTTCCTAGATAATTAATCCAGCGTCAAACCATCAATCCCCTTGGCATGTTGTAGCTATACTAAATGAATTCTCGATGCTTATATAAAACAATAATTTGTTTGTATGTTGTTGACAAATAAAACGAGCTAGCCAAAGTTTTTAAATTAGTGTATGTGTATACCCAAATTTTAACTGAAATTGAACTTAAATTTGAATTGAATTGAAAACATTAAGTCATACTCATTTTAATGAATTGTACTTAATTATATACCTATTATTCAATGTTGTATGCAAATTGAAGCATATATTCAAAGGAAAGGAAGGTAATAATGGAATACAGCACCATTCTGATTTCCTACACGTTTACTAACGTTGATTTACTCCTTATGTGAAAGGCCACTTCAGAATGATGATTATATTGAATTGAATACTGCTGCTTGCGCCATCTAAATTCTGATAATCGTATGATTTATCTTACGTATTTGTGTGCTGTAAATATGGCTTCCGCTGAACAAACAAGCTTAGAAATATTGTCTTTTTACCAATCATTCGTTGAGATGGACCAAATGTTTGATGATTTTCCTTCGATAGCTCTTGTTAGTAATAAGATGTAGATATTTGCTGAATTTAAACTAACGCATTGTTAACATATTGACTATAATTGACAAACCACATTCATGTGTGCATTGTATTTCTAAGCAACGACAGTTTTCAACTAGTTAGCGCTCTGTAATACGATAAATACAAACGATATATAAAAATACAGATGAGACAGAAAACATTGTACATATTTGTCTGTCCATTGCCAAGATCCTATGTTAACTCGTTCTAAACTTCATTGTGGCGTCACGCTGTTATTTCTGGAGTCTGTCATAAATAGTTTGTGTGTTTGACAGCTATCATGTGAAAATGCGCATAAGAAATTTACCTATGTTGGCTATATTGCTTAGTTCATCGGACTCTAGTCTGCGTCTATCTGACCCAGCCGTTGTTTTCCCAACATATATTAATGCATTATTTTTTTAATATATTTCAGTCCTATAATTTCTTCCTCTATGCTGCACTTATGATAGCGGACATGGCCATCTTCAGTTTCATGGCAATGCGATATGAATACGTGAAGAAAGACTATGGTTCTACAACGAGTACATCAATTGATGATGATGAAATCATTAAAAATGTAGAGGATGTAAAGAAGAAAGAAGGTTTGGAAAATCCATCCTTTGTTCATAAAGAACAAAATGGAACTGTAGAAACATAAAATGTGTTATTTCATATTATTCTTCTATGGAGTTTTAATTTTTTGATTCTGACACCTAATTTCATAGGAATATATGCAAGATATTAAAGCAACAAAGTTGTTAGATTTATTTTGCTACATTTATGACTCGATGGATGAAATTATTATAATACCCTCTTGTTGAATATTTTCAACAGAGTTTTAATAAAAATTATGCATATTTACAGTCAAATCTAAAAACGATGAAAAAATTTATAATAAAAGTATTCAACAAAATAAAAAATAAGGAACTGAAGAAATTGTATCAAAATAAATTTATTTTAAGGTTTTCACAAGAATAATTGTCAGTTTATAACTGACCTTTAATATATTTTTGTTAATAGTCAAATATTTTAAAATAAATACATAACAACTTAATTAATAATTTTAGATTGTTACGCAAACATTAACTTTAATATAATAAATACTATATTATATTAAATTTGCTAATATTTGTTTATATATTTTATTTATTTTTTATAGAACAATATTTCCCTTTTCTATCAAAATGTAAATTATAAACTTTTTATTTATTTAATATGTAATTCAAGTAGATATTGATCGCTATTACTAGGAGTATACTGACTAAACACCTAATAAATAAGATTACATATGTAAACTGTTATTAGAATAATAAAATGGCAGTAGTGATTCTAGGTCTTCCACTTGTTACTCTAAGAAGTTACCTGATTCTACGCCAATATGCATCTGTAACCTCAAGCATGTGCTGTTATTGGTGCACTTTTTATTTATGCTCGTTAATTCGCGTCCTCAGACTGCAAGAATAATTACTGTTCTTACTCTTGAAGGATAGTTTCAAGAACATAAGATAAGCACTTTATCACATCTTTCGCTCAATTCGGATTGAAATTCCATTGAGCATTTATGGGATACTCTTGGATGAGCAATAAAAGCGCGCATAAACTCACTAGAAACATTAGAGCAGGTTCTCATTCAAGAATTCCCAAAGAAACAATTAGGAGACTAATACAAAGTATGCCGCGTAGATGAAATACCGTTATTGAAGCTGGTGAAGGAGTCACTCGCTAAGGAAATATTGAACTTCATTAGAGTTGCCAGATTTTAATTCTTTCTTTGTTAAAAATATTTCACGCTTCACTTTGATTAACTTCTTCTCGCAATACATCGCGTAATTGTTGTGCATCGTGTTGCTTAAGTTACCACTTAATTTTGTTGAAATAAATGTTTCACCAATGCTTATATTAAAAATAATTAAAAGTCTATTAGCATTTATAATAACCACAAACATGTGAAATGTTGACCGCAAAATTTTTTCATGAGTTTATTATTAAAGATTTCAAGAAATTTTCACTGGTTGAACAAATTGCGATGTCCTTTACAGTGCATATTGTTGCGTAAAGGCTACAATTCTACGACCTCATGTCTTTCGTCCGCGAGATGTTTGTTGGTTTGTCCTTTTCACTTACTTTTACATGAAACATAAATGTGTACTTCTTTGGTCTTCATAATACTAGGTATTTGTTAATGTCTTTCTCCCCTATTAACTTGGTTGAGACGTGACTACTAACTCTTGTAGAAATCCTCTAATTAATTCTCGTTTGTTGCTGCTTCATTTCCGCAGATTGACATCTTCTTTTTTCATCAACACTGCTAATTCTTGTTGAAGTTGTACCTCCGCTTAAACATTGCTTGCTCCCGATAAGATATTATCTACATAAAAGCCCCTCTTAACAATTTTTAGTTGCTATTGGGTGATTTCTGTTTTTATCGTTACCTAATTGATGTAAGGTATGGACCGCTAAGCATGGCCCTGCTTTGATTCCATATGTTATTGTTGTTCATTTATATTCTATCGTATTCTTTGGACCATTTCTGTAGTTTTCTTTGATCATCCGGTTGAATTTTGACTTATCTGTACAGCTATATCCATTGTGAACAGTATTTCATGCGTTTTCACGTTAATAGCATTGTTGCCAGATTAACTTGTTGAGAGATCGACTAACTCTTGTGTAATTCCTCTAAGTAATTCTCGTATATTGCTGCTTCATTTCCGCAGATTAACACCTTCTTTTTTCATCAACACTGCTAATTCTTATTGAAGTTGTACCTCCGCTTAAACAGTGTTCGCTCCGGATAAGATATTATCTACATAAAAGCCCCTTTTAACTATTTTTAGTTGCTATTGGGTGATTTCTGTTTTTATCGTTACCTAATTGACGTAAGGTATGGACCGCTAAGCATGGCCCTGCTTTGATTCCATATGTTATTGTTGTTTATTTATATTCTATCGTTTTCTTTGGCCCTTTTCTCTAGTATTCTTTGACCCTCCGGTTGAATTTTGACTTATCTGTACATCTATATCCATTGTGAACGGTATTTCATTTTAATAGCACTGTTGCCACATTAACTTGTTGATAGGTCAACTAACTCTTGAGTAATTCCTCTAATTAATTCTCCTTTGTTGCTGCTTTACTTCCGCAGATTAACACCGTAAATTCCATCAACACTGTTCATTCTTGTTGAAGTTGTACCTCCGCTTAAACAGTGTTTGCTCCCGATAAGATATTATCTACATAAAAGTCCCTGTTAACTGTTTTTAGTTGCTATTGGGTGACTGCTTTTTTATAATTACCTAATTCACGTAACGTATGAAATGCTAAGCATGGCCCTGCTTTGATTCCATATGTTATTGTTGTTCATTTATATTCTATCGTTTCTTTGGACCTTTTCTCCAGTATTCTTTGATACTCCGGTTGAATTTTGACTTATCTGTACAGCTATATCCATAATGAACGGTATTTCATGCGTTTTCACCTTAATAGCATTGTTGCCACATTAACTTGTTGAGAGGTCGACTAACTCTTGTGTAATTCCTCTAAATAATTCTCGTTTATTGCTGCTTCATTTCCGCAGATTAACACCTTCTTTTTCATCAACACTGCTAATTCTTATTGAAGTTGCACCTTCGCTTAAACAGTATTTGCCCCCGATAAGGTATTGTCTACATAAAAGCCCCTTTTAGCTATTTTTAGTTGCTATTGGGTGACTGCTTTTTTTATAATTACCTAATTGACGTAACGTATGAACCGCTAAGTATGGAGCTGATTTAATTCCATATGTTATTGTTGTTCATTTATATTTTATCACTTTCCTTGGACCTTTTCTCTAGTATTCTTTGATACTCCTGTTGAATATTGACTTATCTGTACATATACATCCATTGTGAACAGTATTTCATGCGTTTTCACCTTAATAGCATTGTTGCCACATTGTTGCCATTGTGAACAGTATTTCATGCGTTTTCACCTTAATAGCATTGTTGCCAGATTAACTTGTTGAGAGGTCGACTAACACTTGTGTAATTCCTAAAAATAATTCTCTTTTATTGCTGCTTCATTTCCGCAGATTAACACTTTCTTTTTTCATCAACACTGCTAATTCTTATTGAAGTTGTACGTCCGCTTAAACAGTGTTTGCTCCGGATAGGATATTCTCTACATAAAAGCCCCTTTTAGCTATTGGGTGACTGCTTTTTAGTACCTAGGTATATACTTTATCATATTTAGATAAATTATATACCTAGGTATTAGAAATTTGCCGCCCCTAAAAATTGCCGCTGTAAGCACGTGCTTACAGTATTTAGTGGGAAATCTAGCACTGGGCTTTAGTATATATTTTTAGGGTTTCTGTAGCTGTAGGAAGTGTATTCACGCAGTGATTTGCCAATTATAGTGCAATTGATACATTGTGACTATTGTTGCAACCCTTTCGGGCCATTTTCAGACATACACACTTTTAATTCATGGGGATCGGTATGGGTACGTTTGTAGTAGATATAATATTATTGGGGTGGAGTTAGATGACCATATTGGGACTACGAACGATTGGATTTTATGATATTAACGATTAAATGGGAAACAGTCTACGACCAGACAGACAATTAGACAAAATATCACTCGACCAATCAAAGGGGAGTTTCATAATATGTTCCTAATTCGTAAATGTCAAAAAATTAAATAATAATTGCAGGGACTTAATCTGAAACATGTACTATGAACTATTTAATACAGTAAACTATTTAATACAGTAAAATACTGTCATAAATGTTATATTTATTAAATTAGTATTTTAATGTACTTATTGTGTATAAATATATTTAATATAGTGAACAATTATAACTTTAATAATGAAAAAACTGTAATATTTTGTACATATTTAAATTTTTAATAAATATATGTTACAAGTTAAAACTTTTTTGCGTGCGTTTATTTCATCTAGCACTATTAATTTAATTTTAAAGAGACTTCAAACTTAACAGCGTGCGCATTTGAATATAATACACATTTTTGTAAACTAGTCCCTATATTTTTATATATCATAAAAATAGCATGATTCTCTTTAAAACAATACCCAACATAAAGTGTTCAAAAAAAAAATTTATAGTGCTAAAGGTATGGTCCCTAATACTTTAAAAACTCTCCATACTGCTAACCCGATTTTAAACATATAAATATTAGAGGGAAATATATTCTACCTTTTTATGCGGTCTTTAAGACGGGCTCCTGGAATTGAATAAGTTACTAAATGTGAAGATTGGAAAAGTAAAAACGAACGAAAGTGACAGGATAGAGTAAGAAGAGAAGGATGTTATAGAGACGATGAATTTAGAAGTAGAAACCAATGCGATACAGTGTAGAGAGGGAGGTGAGGAATCACATTTAAAAAGAGAACGAAAAAAGTGAGGAGAAAATAAGAAAAGACGAAAGGGAAAATTATATTAAAATGGTATTCGGGAATGTAGCAGATTTTAAGAATAATGGATCTATTATAAAAAGTAATAAGGAATTAGATAGGGACATTAAGATGGAGAACTTAAATGTTATAATCTGGGATACTCAGGGGCTAAAAAGTAAAATTGAAGACAAAAGGTTATGAGAGTATTTGAAGGGGTTTCATTTTTGATTTCATTAGAATAAACAAAATTATCATTTGAATGATTTCAACAAAATGAGTTAGAGATTAAAAGAGAAGGAAAAGGAAGTAGACCTAGTAATGATATTAGGGGACTGGAATGCGAGAATAGGAGAAATAAGACATGGATATATAGGAAATAATTGTAAATGTGATTAAAAAAACGAAAGACAAAGCTATAGATGCTAGGGAAAGAAAGTTTGTGGAATGGGTGGAAAAGGAGATGGTTGTGTGAGAGAAGACAGAATGGGGGAAATAACATTTAGGGGACATGGGGAGAAGTCGGTAATATTAAGATGGGAGAAAGAGTGGAAGCAGATAACTTTCCGATTGAAGCATAATAGAGGCTAAAATGGGGGGTCGGGTAAGGAAAAATAAAAAAGGAAGGAGGTGGGAAGAAAGAAAGTAAGTTCAGATGGGACAATACAGACAAAAGGGAATTTACCGGAAGGTTACATAATGAGAAATTGGAGGAAATAAAAAGCATAAAGAGATGATGCAAGGGATCACGAGGAATATGAAACGGAAAGTAAAAGGGATGGAAAGAGAAATAGGGAGAGCTGGAATAGTTTTGATGAAGAATGGAGTAAAGAGAATAAAGGTAAGGGAGCTGTTGAAGAGAGTTAATGAAAGGAAATTGGAATGGAAAGAGTATAAAGAGGAAGGCAGTAAAAAAGGAGAAAGGCAGAGGAAAAAGGTTGAAGTGTGAAAGTGATGGACGTCCCTAAGAATGAATGGGACGATAGAGGTAAGATTTTTATTATTAAGACATATTAAATAAAAGTTTGCAAATTATTATTAATTTAATTATTAATCAATAAATTAAGGAATTTAGGTAATATAACAATAAAACAGTGGAGTTAAGCAAAAAGTATTAGTTTTAGTATTACAAAAATATAAAACAAATAGACCTTAAAAATGATTACTATAGGTATTTTGCATACTTACGACACGAAATAATTTTAATAATTTTACTTAAAAAATAAGAAGGAATAAATTATTGACGTACTAGACTTGGTAGAGTTGAGAACAACTTGTAATTATTCTAAATAATAGTTAGTTGGGAGTAAATGGAGTTTTATAAACCAATTTCATTTATTTAAAAATACCCTAAGTACAATGATATGGCGATCCTGCTAACCGAATATAATGGGAAGTAGAGAAAGTAAAGAAGATGTTTTTATTTCACAAGCCGGAAATAGGTACAATTTGTAAATGAATGCAAAACTAGATATTCAATATTTTTCTAATTGGATTAGTTTGGTAACGTATATAGACAATTCTCAATCGCATGCAATCAGAGATCAAAAACTTAAATGCAGACTATTTGAAAATTCAATATAGTATTTGAATATGCTCTTTCAATGGCGGTGTTTCAAATGGAATAGGGATAATTCAAAATATTCCATAAGTGGAATTTTAGGAACCACAGCGTTTATAATAGTTTTATTGATGTTGTTAATACTGGCTTTAAAATTGTGTAAACAATATTTGGAGGAAAAATTTCTTAAAGGAATATCTAGAAGTAGAGTTAATGATTTAAAGGAAAATGGAAATGTTTAGTGGAAAATGGTAATGTTTGTAATATATTAGATATGTTGATTATTAATATGGGCAATTCTGGATGGTACAGATTGTAGTTTTAATTATTATGATACGGAACTGGATTCACGATAAATAAAGTTATAGTTATTTAAGAAGATATGGTGAAGACCTTCTATAGTCTTTTTAATATAGATGTTTTGGAAATAAAGATATTTTAATGAGTTTGAGTATTACATTTATGATAACTAAGGTCTACTTTATTTTTTGGAGTTCATTTTTATGTAGTTTAATGTCTTTTTGTGGATTCTTTGGTGGTGCCTATCTATGATTCTACTTATGTTTCATGTACTAAATCTTTTGTTAACAATGATTCATTGGTTTCATCAAGGCCAAGTCTGGGTATTCTTTGATTTGTAAAAAGGAAAATTTAACTCTTACAAAGGCCAATAAGGGGAAGGCTTTGGTGGTTATGAAGAACAAAGATTATATTAGACTGGTTGAATTTTTTTTAGATAATGGTCAATTCGGGATCCTAAAGTCTGACCCAACAAACAAGAATAAAACGGATTTGTCTTTATTTTTAAAACATACACCAAATAATTTTAAAGATTCTAAGTTGAAAATTCCAGTAAAAGTATTGAGAAAATTCTTTTAAGAAAATTCAATACGTTATCTACTGTAACGAAATACGTTACTGTAAACATAAAAGTCTCTTTAGATTATAAATTGATTCAATTGAACGGATGAGATTTGGGAGCCCTATGCTAGATCAAACACATATTAAATAGAAACGCGTTTACACCTCAAAGAAATACATGTCTTTGTTCACGTATATTAATAGAAGAGAATTTAATTATTATTATATTATACGTAAACTACAACATTTAGTGTATATTGCATATGTAGTATGTATGATAAATAAATAACAATTAATATTATTATTATTATTATCGTTGGTAATTAAAACGTATTTTCTATTAGGAGATAAACAAACATGATTTTTGTTAGGTATTTATCCAACGCGTTTAGCTATATTGCTTAATATAGGTTATGTAGAGTAGAGATGTATTTAGTCGCTTATCTATGAGTACTTGATACAACATTGAATTGTGTACGCATGTAGATGGTGCATACGTACGTGCGTGCACGAGTCGCGCTCAAATGCTAGATGACGCATTATTGTTTATAATAATATTTAGAGTGGGAATGAGTATGAACGCCTAAGAACGTACATTCTAGGTACTCTGCCCGTTTTAGCTGTACCTTCCTGTTATGCATACGGTTGTAAGGATACTACTGTTCATTCATTGATTTGTGTGGATGACAGTAGCACGGAATAATTAATGTGTGATTGACTCGATGCGACCCGTACAACAGAGCAAAAATCATGTGATGGCTCGCGCCTGTTAATATCGAGATTTTGAGTAGCTATTTTTAGTTTTTGATTAATTTGTGAAATATTAAAATAGTCAGCCGTCAAAGCCAACAACACCAGTGTGTCGATCTGCCCGCAAGATATCGGAGACCTGGGCAACTCAGAAGACTCGAAGATCGAAGACTTGACTAGAAGAGAAAGAACAAGATCAGTTACAGCATGCGGTCTCACGTTAAACTGAGCTGGCGCTTGAGGATCATGTTTCCGGAGGATAGTAAATTGTGATAATATTAAGATATTTGTTTGCGCTATCTACGACAGCCGCAATGACTCTCCATTAGCAGCGTCGCGAGACAGAGTCTGTCATACTACTAATCTTGCCAGTGTTGATAAGAAAGTTTCTGATTTAAAATTTTGTTATTTCACTGATTTAAATTCTGAATGTAATAAACTATTACGTTTATTGGATAAATGCAATATTAAGGTTTATTTTAATGTGAACAAGCCTTTAAGTAGGTTGAAAAATAATAAAACATTACAATGTGGCACTTATGAATTATCTTGTGGTACTTCTGACTCCTCTTACATTGGTCAAACGATCAGAAATATCTAGACACGGTTTAATGAGCATTTCAATAGTATAAGATTAAACAACTCAGATAACTCAAATCTGGCTTGTCATATTTTAAATTTCAATCATGATTTTTTACTTTGTGAGAGAATACTAAACTTTTTTGTGTAGACAGACTTATTTCGAACTTGATAATGTAATAAAACAATTTTTAAACAGTTAAGAGTTTGTTGTATTGGACATTTACAAATACTGTAAATTATAAAAATGTGTCTATTGCTATAAATTTATTTGTTAGTGAATTCGATAGCAGACTATTGCTTAGCCAACATCGGATCTTTGACCTTCTTAAAACCTTCTATTCCACATTTGGATACCCTAATTTTTTCACCTTTTAATTTTTTTCGTAATTTCTCACATGAGGCATGCTATCAACAACGTTAAAAAAAATTTAGATTTATAATTTTTGTAATCCTAAGTTAAGGACAGTTTTAAATATTTTATTTGTATAGAAAAAACAATTTTCTTTAAAATGATTTTTATTAAATGTTGTTCTATTTGGTTTAACTAAGCACTGGTGGTTGTTTTCAATAAAAATCTGGTGGTTGTTTTCTTAAAACTAGCATCGAATTCTTAAAATAAAGAATCTAGTGTTTCCACTAGATTTAATCAAATAATGTATCTAGTATTTGTTTCCACTGCGATTTCTTTACTTCGTCGCACGCTCCTTTCGGTTATAATGCCACTAGTTTTTGTGATTCTGGACTGTTTAGTTTTTCTTCTTCTACTAGGTGGATACATAGCTTCCTCAACTAAGTTAGTATTTGTTCTCACATTTTCATTTAGTAATTTCTTAAAGCGCTTTCCTGATCTATCACGAAACGACCTTCTACGACTAGGCAATGAAGCTTTATTTAACGAAGGAATAATATCGTCTTGTATATCATCATGTAGCAATTTATTTTCGTTGTCATTTTTACTTGATAAAGCCTTCACTTGGTTATATATAGATGGACTTTTATGAAAAGACGAAATTTTTGTTTCCACTAAAACTGTTTTATGCCGTCGCGCATTTCTTTCGGTTACAACGTCACTAGTTTTAGTGAGTCTACTTGTTAAAATTTTACTTAACGGAGTTATAGTACTTGGAAAATTAAAGAATGTGTTACTTATATTAGTTGGACCATTTAATACAATCATTACGTTAATAGCACTATTTTGCTTTAAATAGTTTTGAAGATGATTTGCCCAGTTTGCACCGGCACTCTGATTTTTAGTACTTATACCACCGTTGGGCCAATTTAAGCCACCACTTTTATTTGCATCAGCATTTTCTCCTTTATTAGTTTCAGATTGATTACTTTTATTCTCACTCCTAAATTGAGTTTGGATTTTTTTACTTACACCACTATTCGGCCAATTTTCACCATCAGGTTCATTTAGCAAGCTTTTGCCAACAAGTTGAGTTTCTTCTTTCCTTCGACTTCCTTCATTGGAAACAACTTTAGTACCAGATTTTCTTCCTTCGCCTAGACTGTTAAGGAACTCACTGTCAACATTAGGTTTGTTAACACCCTGATGACTTCTCTTATTTTCACCATCATTCGGTAAAAATCCACCGTCAGGATTATGTATTCCATTTTTGCCTCTATTCGTCCAGTTCTCATCAGCCCGTGCTTTTCTTTCATTTTCAGTTGGATTTGATAAGGTTTTACTACCAGACTTACTACTCCCGTAATTTCCTCTATTTTCATCATTATTGGGCCGCTTGCCACCATCCGGTTGAGTCTCTTTATGACCATCACTGTCTGCTAACTCTATTCCTTCATTTTCTTGATTACGTAATACCTGTGACTATTTGATGAGCTATTTTGGCCGCTTACATTATTTTCTGCATATATCCAATCATGACCATCAAATTGATTTCCTCTATTTGTTAAAATTTTGGACCACTTGCCATAAACCTCTTGACTCCTTTCATTTCCATCATAATTCGTCAAGTTTCCAGCGTTAGTATTACTTTTTTCATTTACGCCATTACTAAGTAAGATATTACTGTCGAATTGTTTTCCTTTACCTCCATTATCATTTGAAGAGTTAGTACCACCAGCTCGACTTTCTGCATGTTCTCCACTGTTCGGTAAGTTTATACTGGGGCCCGCATTTTCAATAACATTCGTTAAATTTTTCCGATCCACTTGACAACTTCTATTTTTACTAGTATTTGACGAGTATGCAGGAATAGGTAAACCAACATGTAAAACATTCCCATTTTCACCGTTATTCGACGCGTTCCCACTAACAGGTTGACGTGTTTTATTTTTCTTACCTGGCCTGTTTTCACCAATTGGTTGAGTTTCTGCATTTCCATTACTATTCATCCAATTTTCATTACCCAATTGAACACTAATATTTTCATTACTATTTCGAAATTTGTGAATACCAATTACACTTCCTTCATTACCTGTAACATTTAGCAAATATCCATCACCAGATTGACTTTTACCACTATTCGACCAATTTGTGTCACTATGTTGGCCTTCATTATTGTTGTTCCCAATGGGCTGATTTCCATTAACAACTTGACCTAATGACGTTTCATTTCCACTACTATTCGCCAAGTACTCATAACCAACGGGGCTAGTATCATTATTCATAGTACTCATCCCATTTCTACTACCAGCTTGAGCGTTACTTTCATTATTAATATTACTCGGCCTATTTCTATTACTACGTTCAGCGTTTTTACTTCCACCATTATTAGTCAAGCTTTCAACAGCAGATTGACTTCCATTTTCTCTACTACTAGACCACTCGGGAGATGATCTAGCATATGGATAATTTCCGCCATATGGCTGACCTATCTTTTTATATTCGCCATTCTGCCAATTTCCAACTTCTCCAATTTGAAGATTACTAAGTTGACTATCTGCACTTTTTGCCCAATTCCCACCCCGGAGTTGACTTGTATTTCCATTCATATTAAAGCGATATTCAACACCAGTTACAGTTCCTCCATTTTTACCACCATATGACATATTGGTGCCATTTGGTTGACTTCTAGGTGCCCCTCTAAATCCCTCACCATACTGTAAGTATCCATTATCGGCTGCACTTTTTCCAATTCTACCACGCCTAGGCCAATTTTTATTACTTGCTAACATTTCTCCATTTTTATCAGCACTCGGCCAATGTACACGTCGAGGTCTACCATCTACATATCCAACACTTTCCAGTCTATATGTACTAGCAGGCAGTACAATTGCCCGGCATATTAGAGGTTTTGCTGATACCATTTTGTAATTCCGACAACAAGATTTCACGACTATCCTTCTTCTGCGTGGCTAAAACAAAATATGTCAATTTTAATATAAAGAAATCTTGTTAATAATTTGTGTGCCCAGATCAGATGCAATAACAATTTCTTTGCGGATAACATTAGACACTTATACGAGGTAATTTTCTAAATGATTGTTCTGGTCATATGGATCGTGTTTGGATCGCCTAAATGGCTTTCAGTAGTTCAGAATTTTAATTGTTCTACATCCTTCTGTTTTCTTGCGTAACGCAAGGTGGGCGCCGAACTAAAACAACCACGTGTTGATGTTTATAAAGAACTCTTTAGTACGTTCGTATCTCCGTGACCTGGCCCCAAACAATAATCATGTTTTTGATCCATTTAAAGAGTCATTAGATCGAAAAAATGTTAGAGAAAATGCCTTCTAGACGGTGTGTTCCCCAGAGTATGGAAGGAGGCAGAAGTTATCCTTACACTCAAAGGAGGTGATGACCCCCGATGATATAGGCCGATATGTCTGCTCTCCATAGTTGGAAAACTGTTGGAGAATTACTTCTTGGAAGACTGCAACAGCATTTAGAAATAGAAAGGGGCGGTCGACTATAGACTAAATTATTAAAGCTATACAATTTGCACACGAAGCCAACAGAGGTACAGAACGCTTTTAACAGCCTCATGGGAGAAAATTCTTAAAGCACTAGCGGGCATCAATACCCCTCTACACACGCATTGCTTTGAGTAGACGGGCGGCGTTCCGTACTCTGGGGCCCGTACACCTCACCGTCAACCTCACCAAGGAAGCAACGTTTGCAGAGGACCTGCCTCTCCTGGTCGAAGCCTGTAGTATGGCTGACCTGGAAACTAGGCTGAAACCAGGGTTACACCTATTTTCTACGTGACTCATAGGTACAAATCTAAGTTTAGCCCACGAAAAGATGGAATCTAGAATGATGACTGAGAAAAAAAGGATACCGGCTCCGATAGTCGTCCTGGAAGGGCACGGAATAGAATTTAAATCTCATGTGAAGTACCTTGGCGTAACCATTGATATGAGGGCGCCCTAGGACAGAAAGAAGAGAGCTTTTATGCTCAACGGCTGAATTTATAGTGCTGTATGCAGCACCGGCACGAGTGAAACTTAGTAAGTAACCAAACTAATCCTAGTAAGGAACACGTTAAATAAAATCCAAAGATTAGGCCTGATTTGCGGTAACTTGTGCATTCAGGACGGTTTCGACTGAAGCGCTCCAAGTCATCGTAGGGAACCTCCCGCTGTACCTTTTGGTAGAGGAAAGACTATGGCTTACAAGAAAGAAGGGCAAATCACAAGAGAAGAGCTGAGAGCCCAGACAATAA
>WYDF02281949.1:0-30730 GCA_009867245.2 Adranes taylori | reverse complement strand
GCCAGAACGTATGAGAATAAGCCAGTTTCTCTCCCTTGTCAACCCGAGCAGTATTGTTTGTAATTTATATTTTACTTCATTGTATATAATTTCTACTTTATAAATTCGAATTCGAGAAAAATTCGAGAATTTTATTATCTTCCACATTCAAAAAATAGCATATTTTAAACCTTTTCGGGGAAGCTGTCGTTTACTAAATATTGTTAGAAAAATGAAATGCATTCAGTTTTATTAAAGTTATAATAAACAAATACAATAAAATTTAACAAAAACTACACGGATAATTAGATGATTATGTAAATACATACAATTGCAAAGGGTGTACAGCAGTTGCGAGACGAGAACGAAACCACACAGCAGTTGCGAGACGGTCAGTTTTATTTAAAAGAGGGGTACACAGTAGTTGCGAGACGAACAACATTTTAGAAGCATGTATAACAGATGAATATTAAATTCAGATATCAAGAGAAATTAAATAACACTAATTACGATAAGATAGGATCAATTTTATTTACATACATTTTAATATACATTGAACTATAATAATCATTTAGAGCTTTGACGCGTTAATGCTTCATCCTGTGTATACATTTAAATAAACGTGTACGTAACATAAATACCTGTCGATTGAGAGTGCAGCCCGGGATATGCACTTCTCCATCAATTTTGTATTCAAGATATTCTTCTCAGTTACAAATAGGTACGTCATCATTAAAACTGTACATTTTAGAGTGATAATTATTTTTGCAACATCTCAATGTCTTCTTTCCCGACTTAGAAACATGTTCGCAGTAAAATTTGTAATACTTATATATAAACCTCTAGCTTTGTCCGTCCGTCTGTCCCTCTGGAACGCTTAAGGTGTAAAGAAGTTGATTAAGAATGAAAGAAAAGTGATGTTTGATGAGGAGGAGAGATTGGTTAAAAAAGTGTATAGATTAGTCAGGAGTGAGGTTGGTAAAAATGAGGATTGTAACGTATTGGCGAAAGATAGAAAAAGATATATGAGGGCTGTGGATGATCAATGTATGTTTGTAGTTACATCATTATGGATAGAAGAAATAGTGAAATAGAAATTGAACAGAGAATGCGGGATGTGGAACTGCACGAGAGGGCTGAAAGGATGAGAGTGAGTAGATATAATAAGAGGTGAACCATCAACTATGAGCTAGTGATGCTATAATAAAATTGTTGGCTAGATGAAAGCAGCGTTTAAGTTGCCATACTGAACTTGGCCATTAGTTAGTGTACTTATATCTAGAATTAAACACTCAGTGTGATTTATAAAATAGAAGTAGGGTTGACGGAAGAATACCGGAATATCTGGGATTGGAAAACAGTATGAAAGAAAAGAGGATGATAGCGAGGTTTAGACGTGGAAGTGAAGAAAGGGGAAACAGATATTGGACGGCGAAGAAAAAAAGAAACGTAGAATATGTGGAAACTTGGGAAAATTTGATGAACGCATACGAGGAATTAGCTTGGCCAGTACACGAAGGAATGAGTGAGGATTTGCATGGGCCAGGGAGTGAAAAACAGCAAGAACGTATTAGAATTAAATGTATGAAATTAATAAGTGGATGATATATAATGATTTTGTCATAGGGCAAAAAAATGAATGAAATACAGAAAGGGAAAATTGGAAGGAAAAAATGATATTGAGAAGAATACTTTAAGAAATAAGCAGAAGAGAAGTATAGAGGGCGAACGAATGAAAAGAATGAACGAAAGAATGGAATGCAAGAATGAAAAAAAAGGAAAGGAACAAGAGTTAGAGGAAATATGTTTTTTAGGTTACAAGGTTCTTCCTTTTTTCTTTTTACTGCATATTTTTTAACCTTGTTGTGTGAGATGACGTTGACTAAAGAAAATTCGTTTTCATGTGTTCACGAGTTGCACGCTTTTACGCTTATAGTTAATATAGAAGATAACAAGTATACGCTAACCTATGAATCTCCCATTCGCCGTATTTGCCTTCGCCACAGACAGTTTCCTTGTCCGCTTTTCCGCGGCCCGCTGCCGCTCGTGACTAACTTCATGAATCACATAGGAGTATCCTGTTAGAAAATTTCTAACAGGATACTCCTATATAATTTACTTTTGTTGCACTAACATAACCTAGCCTAACCGAAGCTAACCTTACCAGAACTAAATAAGTAAACTAAATAAGTGATATAGGAACGTATTAGAATTAAAGGTACGAGAACTGGTCCTGGATCAGACATTAGTTCCCTCTATAATCCCGCAGTGTTTGAAAACTTGATATATGGCTCTGAAGAGTTCCAAAAGCAGACACGATCTAACTTTAAATAACTAAACGAAGCAAAAACATATTGGTGGACGGAACAAATTTCCAATGCAACGCTTCTAAGAACAATGAAAATGGATAGAGAAATTCTTGGAATTGTCGCAAGACATATAACAAGTTATTTGGGATATACGAAGATACGAATTTCTGAGATTAACAATGTTGGGCAATGTTAAGAAGCAGAAGAGTGTCGGGCAAGAGAAAATGTTAATGGCTTAAATTGAGCGATTCGACTTTTTTGTGGGTGTAGGAGCACACTCATCTCAAGTGACCCACGTTTACACATTTACTTATGGTAGCCTCCGTTCATGTATCTTGTTCTATTCCCCCGCCCCATTCTAATTACTTAGTGGATTAGGGGTTTGAATCACATGCCCTCCTATTTACCGTGAGGCCGAATGGATCTTGGACGTCCTTCAATTTAGCTATTTAAAGTTCATTTATACTCGTCTTCTTCTTCGATCAATTTCCTGCTTCGTTTCCATTATGTTCGCCATGAAGTTGGAGATTAGCTGCCATTTGTATGATGATTCTAACATGACTGAAAATATGTTAAAGGAGTTTATTTCCCTATGGAGCTTCTCTTCTAAATCCATGCGCTCCTTCTCCCAGGCGGTGCAAACGAACAGAGTGTGATCGGCGTCGTTGTTTCTTTGCTCGCTTTGTTTGCAGTCAGGGGACTCTATCTTTCCAATATGGGCTAAAAATGAAACAAACCGCCCGTGGACAGTCAAGAACTGGGTAATCCAGAAATTTTGTTCTATCACGTTCTGAAAGTGTCCATTTGTTCTGGTCATTTTATAAGTCTCTTGTTTCTGGCGGTCACTTGATCTGTCTTAAGTCTATGAGACTCCTCTCTTTCGTATGCAAAGAGATCAATCAGGGAAGCCCCAAAAGGACACAGAGAACGTCATTGTAGATAGTCCAATAGACACCAGTTATTGCTAAGAGTCCGGCTCGCTGTGCTTTCTGTAGCAGACCGTTTGTCTTGCACGTTTGTCTTTATCCAACAACGTTCCTTTTCGCAGCGCTGGGTCCTCCGATTCTCTGCATAAGTCGCGATATGGCTGATGCTTGTGCGGTCGCTGTTTCCGCCACTGCCTTTATATGATCATTGAACTTCAAACTACGATCGATAACAACGGCAAGGTATTTCACTTTGTGTTTGAAATTAACGGCATCATCCTCGGCAATGAGTGTAGGTATTTTTATTTTTCTCCGGCCAATTAACAAAATGGCTTCGGTTTTTCCGGAGCCAAACATAATTAGTTAGCTTCCATCCAGTCGCTGACAATCACAGCAACATCTTCTGCAAATCCTATAATGGTCGCCCCATGTGATCTTAATCAGTGTTATTTCGAGCATTTTATCATACATGATGTTCCACGAGATAGGTCCAATGACTGACCCTTGTGGAACACATTGTGTTCCTTGTGTTTATTTTGGCTCGTTTTCCTTTGGCGTCGTACACGAGGTATCGGGTCTGAAATAGTTCGTACTATTTTCTGCAGTTATTTATGGAAATTCTTGAACCTCAGTGATGCCAAAATACACTTCCGACACGCGGAGTTGAAAACGTTGCGTACATCTAGCATTATGGTGACGCACACATGGCGCGTTATTCTGGAGCCCTCCAAGAGTCTCCAAGGTGGCTAATAACTTTTCTAGCAAGATAGTTTCTAATATTTTACCTAGGGTGTTTAGTAGGCACATGTACCTAAACGATCTTACTGTAACTACCCCTACCTTCTGCGTTGGGATAAGTACTAGCAGTGCAACTTTCCACATGTCTGGTATTCTACCTTCGGTGAAACATCTACCGTACATATTTAATAACATCTTAGGGGCGCAGGCTAATGTTATTCTAAAGATTTCGTTTGCATTTCCATCCGATCCCGGAGCTTTTACATTGCTTAGTCTTTTGGCTGCTCTACGTAGTTCCTCCTGGTTTATTTCAGGGATCTATTCGGTAGTAGGCTTTTAGCTTGGATCTGCTATCTCCTTCTGGATGAGAGATTGATCTGTTGTATCTTCACAGTCACTATATTAGTATAATAGCACCAGAGAATTATTTGACAAAGGAGTTGCCAACTTTCTAAGTAAACGGCATCACAAGAAGGAGAAAAAGATGAAGAAGAAGTAAAACCGTAAATTGTAAGTAGTTTGATTTCAACTTAGAAAAGAATTGTACAAACAAACATCCTGCCATAATTTGCGGAGGTTTCCAACCATAGGCTCCCGACCGTCTAAATATTCTTCAATCTTTATATGTTCTTTCGAACAAGCCTAAGACAACTGAAAAGACAATAAAATTAAAACTGATTGCAACCCACTGTAATGAAACATCAATTAAGCATATCGATTGTTTCGTAACAAAAGTTCTACGTGTGCAACATTTCAGCCTTTTCATGTAAATACTGAATTCTGAAACTATTTTAAATGATGGTCTTTTGCCACCTAAAACCTTTTTCTTTTTTCGTTACTGAGCAAATGTCTTGTGCCCATCAAATCCATCAAATTGAATTCAAATCGAATCAATCGTTTAGAAAAGATCGCAACATACAGACACAATCGTAAGTAAATTTAAAATTTCAAGCCGTTTTAGAAAAACCGGAAGTAAAAATAGTCTTACTCTAAGTCACAAATTTTGTTTTGATGTGTTAAAATATAACAATTTTATAATGACGATGGACTGTTCAATTGTTAATATAATGTTAAATTATTTTTTAAATGTACGCCTATGGAATTTATTATTTGAGCCACATCTATGGCAGCATTTGCTTGCGAAAACCCTCCATGTCATTTTAATAAGCTTAAGTAGTACGAATCAGGTAGTTTAGGTACAGCCCTATTCAATTTGGTTATTTTATGCCATACATATTTTATAACATGGATATGTTATACAAATATGCATAGTTGGCGTCACGTACAAATTCACCAGCAACAGGTGAATGTATATTGGTTTTTTTTTGTCTAAGCTTTTATAATATTCATGTTTAACCAAATGTTTTGTAGATGAATCAGTGGCGTACGTGTATTATTAATAAGCCCGTAGTAATAATAATAATATAGCAAGTAGTAATAATAATATATCTTTACTGGCAACAACTTATTCAATTCAATTTGTAGATGGCACGTATACACAATTTTCGCACAGTTGAAAAACTTTTTATGTTCTTTTGTCCATCCAAGATGGCAAACATCCGCCATTTTATTTTAGCCAAAAATGCAGATTTTATTCTGTGGGGCTAAAATTTTGCATACATTTGTATTAGACATGTACTAGAATTATTCCCATTATTCCGTCTTTTATAGAGCGCAAAGTATTAAATTTAAAAACGTGTGGATATATCTGAGAAATTCTAACAGATAAGACTTTCAAATAAATGTTGTGGTACCTAATGTTCTTTCGATTTACGTTACATATATACAGACAGAATGTTTCTTTTACCCAAACTTTGAGGCCCATTTTCTCGAAAACTATTACTGTAATTTTTTTAAATAGCGGTCGCCTAATGGTCTAAATTCGACCGTAGTTCATTAAATTTCTAAGTTTGAACGTTATTCATGTTATTTCATCAAAGAGTATACCTCTATAATCATCGCATTGATTTTTTTAAATTTTGTTCTATTACGTTAGCTGCGAGCGTGTGTTATTTGTTTAATTCCCTGCAATATCTACGAAATTTAAAATTTAATATTAGTAACAGATGAAAAAAAAACACAATTAAACCTTGTATTCGTATTTATTTTTTTATACAATTCTGAACTAATTTTAGCTTCTGAGCTAACATAGCAAATGATGAATTGTATTTACGAATGTTTTGAAAATAATTATTTGACTTTCCTTTTATTGAAGGTTCATTTGAAGTAAGTCCGTCATACAATGATTTAAACTTTAAATTTTAAAGTATTCATTTTGATTTAAGGGCTGTAATATAACATCTTTTTTCGAAATTTCTCTGTTCATAATGTAATTTAGTGTTACAATGTTATTCGCAGTACCCTTCCCTCTGATGAACCCACTCTGAGTATCTGACAATTCTTTTTTCCATGACTTCCTCTTCTAACCTTCTACTAATTATGCTCGCATACAACTTATATAAACCATCCATAATCGTAACCCCTGTATAACTATCAATTTCTATTCTGTTTCCTCTTTTATACACATCCACAATTTCTCATTATTTTCATTCATCCGGCACTCTCTCTTCTCCTTTCCATTCTATATTTATCTCCCTTACTAACTCACTCATCATTCTGGGATTCCATACATCCACTGGCACCCTATTTATCCCGCATGTTCCCACTTTTTTCATCCTCCCTATCTCACTCTTCACCTCTTCCACTTATTTCCTTCACATTCGAAACTTCCATCATCTCTAAAGCCTTTCTTCTTCCATTCTATTCCCCTTCCAGTTTTATTCTATACACTCTTCCTTCCTACAGTTTCACTCCCATTCTCTTAGACCCATACTACACTTCATTCTTTTCCTCTCTAAAATTCCCTTAGTTCTCATATATCTCCATTACTCACTTTCACTATTAATCGAACCTAACATCTCTTACTCTTTTCTCCTCATCCTTTTTTTTATCTTGTAGTCCTCCCTTTTCCATTTCTCACTGACAGATTCATACTCTTCCCAATCTACCTCTCTATCTCTCATTCTTCACAATTCGTCCCTAACCTCTCTTTTGTATCCATTCATCATCACTTTATATCTATCCATTCATACATTTTCTCGTATTGCTCGTTAATATTCTTCCTCACTTTTCTCATTCAACTTTTATCTAGCAAGCCTTCTACCACTCCAGTCACCTCTTCTAAACTATTCAATCATTCCCATCAGATCTTATTTTATCTAGCAAGCCTTCTACCACTCCAGTCACCTCTTCTAAACTATTCAATCATTCCCATCAGATCTTATTTAACCTCTCAACCACCTCTTTTTTCGCACTCTCATTCCATTTACATAATTTTTCTTCATAAACTCCTCCTCCATAATCCTTTTTCATAAACCCAGCCTCGAATGGAAAGTGGTCCGATTCTATCCTTTCGCCAACTCTCATATAACACAACTTATCGCCAGCACTCTTACTCATTACTACATAATCAACCACAAACCCTCCACATGTCACCTAAACGTCAAGTTGCCTTTCCAAACTCCATCGGCACAACTATTTCCCACACACCACCCCTCCTCTTCCACCAATTTCTTTCCTTGCACATTAATCACCTTATCCTTGGAAATATTTTACATTTTGAGATCTATAAAATGGTGTTTATGCATTAATAAATATTGTTATCAGTGGTGTACCCAAATTATAATGTAAGGCGGGTTTCATACTTGTCACATATAATAGATAAATTATAAGATAAAATGTCCAAAAATGAAATAAATCAACTTTTAGTTTATGCAGTACGTAATACAAGTTTTCAGTATATGAAAGATCTTCTGGCGATCCTCGACCACGAATTTTACTATTAATAGAAATATTAAATTTAACCACTCCTACATTTCAAATTTTATTTAAATCATTTAGATAGTCCTCGTTGCAAATGCAGGTACACGCACACACCTTACAAATAAAATTTTAGATACGTGGCAACAACGCAAATGATCCGATCACGAAATTGAATATATAATTACCTTCTTATAAGCTGCTGTGCACAACTTTTCAACTGGGAAAGAGCTGCCAAAATGGCTTAAGTTAAGATGTTTTGGCGCTAAATATGGTGGCTTTACAACATGTTTTCAATTGAATTGATCAAAATTTCTATCGCATAAATTCAGACATACTTTGCCATCACACACCCACTTGTGCATCTAAGCGGACAAATCGTGCATTACACAGCTCCATATGTATTTAAAGAGTTGGAAAAGAATTATGTTGTTAAGAATAAAGAGAAAGATGTTTGCCCTATAAAAAATGGTAATTTATTGGAAATATTACCTTCAGTATTTGAAATAATGCTTTACTTCGATATAGCCGTCCTTTGGTCATTTTTTCTATAATCCTTTTGTACATATAAAATATCTAAATGTCACAATAAACTGTGTAAAACACATCACCGAAAACTTATTTAGAAAAGTTCATTTATCCACAAGAAATATCCACTTGTTGCACACTGAAACCAAAATAAATCTTCAATAGCAGATACAAAACCCGCGCGCTTTTCTTCAATACATATACTCGTTAGTAGACTCAGGTGTAACTGCTGCAGGTCGCTGTCTTTTCTATGCCTCTCTCCTTCCTACCTTAACATACAACGCACTGTTTTACGAACAATTTCCATCTCTAACGATCCAAACCAAGCCATACACGTATAGTTTGATGCTATTTTATATATATATTATATTATTGATATTGGAATATAATGCTAAAGTTGTGACGACTGAAAAGGCGGACGTCATGGGATCCGAATTTTTAGGCCTTGATAAACCTAAACAGTACACTTTATCCGTATTATTTAGTATAATATTCAGTATGATCCGAATAAAAACTAAAAGAAAAAATAATTTAAATTGTAGGGAGGAATATAGTTGGAAGGAAATGTAGGAAGGTGAGTATTATATGGGTAGTATAGAGTGAGTATTATATGTGTAAAGGAGGGTTGTCAATAAATGTTGTTAAGATGAAAGTAATGTGGTTTAAGGATGGGGGAAGAGATAGTAAAAAGATGCGTTTGTAATAAATGATTGTAAAACTAATCGGGATTGTAAAAGAATTAAAATATCAGGCTGGTCCAACCTAGCCTAAAACCAGAGATCCAATCAAACTTAAATATATGAATTACATATAACTCACTAGTTTTATATATCACTTTATTTTACAGTCGACAAACCAATTTGATGATTGATACTGCTTTTCTGATACAAGTTTATCAATATCCACTGTAAGTTCAATAAGGCCAAGTCTCAGGCTAATTCCAGTTAAACACTTTCAAGGCGATGTCTAGATATTGATTTAATTTCTTTGAGAGCAGAAACAACAATTTCACACACATAGGTGAGAGTTACTAAAATCGTACTGATTAAGACATTCTCTCTTGAATTTATAACTAAAGATGCTATTATGAGATCATTTTAAATTTATATTCAAAATCATACTTAGTAACTGTACATAAAAGAATTACAATATTTCATTTTTTTAAAATTTTATTCATGAAATTTGAGATTTGACAAAAGATTAAAAAACGGGTAGACAGAATAAAATATACGAAAAATAAAACATTTTGGACAATTTATAATAAATCTTATTCTCCCCTAACACTTTGCAACAAAATTCTTAGGCCAATATATTGCATCACACACATTGAATCACATTTGAATCGAGATGTGTTGCTTGACACGAAAAGCAGAACCAGTCTTAAACATAATAACGTCTGAAGGGGTTGACGTTGATGCCGTGTTCAAACAAATTTGGTCACAATTACGTTATTCATTTGTTTCTCAATGATCGATCCAATTGCAACCTGGCGCCATTCAACTTCAGCTTCATTGCATTTATTCTCAGACAAAATGATATTGTTCAAACTTTCTTCACTTGGTTCAATTTCCTGATGTCTTAACAGGTCACTTGAAGCAGCTGCTCTATATTAAGCTGTAGTTATTATCTTACATATTTGATATTGTGTAATAGAGTGTCGTGCATGGTTTGTCATCTACTGGTCAGGACATTACATTGGTCATAGTATGTTTGCATTTGACCAAAAACACCAACATCCAAATGCTGCGTTCTGTATGTGGTGTACTCTCGTAACTGCAGAAATCTTACTCCATTTGTAAGTGCCAAATTTGATGTTTTTGGTATGAGACGTTTGACCGTCAAGGAATAAAATCACTGTGTTGTTAGGTGCTCTAACCATTTCACAAATAAGTCGCTAGTTATAATACCATGTTCTGCAATGCCTGCTGGTGCTCCGTTATCTAGTTGTGGTACTGCCCGATTTCTCTTGAAAATAAACATTGACAGAATAAATATTCCCGCGGCATTGGCGCATCAAACAAAAGTTTTGTTGGTCCCTCTTTCACCACTTACCACATTTCCAATTCTTTTGTTTCTTTTATAACCCACTATTTTTCTACATTGCTTTTGCACTGTTTCCACATTGCTTTTGCACTGTGGAAACCTCACGTTCATCCATATTAAACATCTTGTGTCTATCTATCAGTGGCGGCTCGTGAAGTTTTCTTGGGGGGAGGCTAAATGCTTTTATACTTAAAAAGGGATATTTCACGTAGTGTTAGTTCACAAATATAGTACTAAACATTTCTTAAAGTTCTCAAGCAGTCTAAAGTGTTGTATTACAACAGAAGAGTAAGGTAACTGCGGTTCTTAATGTAACTGCTGTGATTCGATCGCTGAATTAAACAGATACTACAGACCATTGGAATTGAAGGCTAGCTGCTAACATACGTGCAGCATCAAGACGCATCTACTGATAAAGTAGTATACCACATCGGTACGACGGATCATAAACCAATCGCATCCACACCGTAGGCATCATCGAGCCCAGCACCAGCCCGTGGACCCCTAGTCGTTATGGCGCCCAAAAAGGGTGATGGGACCCGTGTGCGCATAGATTACCGCGGCATCATTACAATCTCCACCCGGACCCCTATCCACTGCCACTAATAGGGGACCTGCTCCAGCAAGCGCAAAGTATAGGGAGTATTAGTACCTTAGATCTTCGTAGTGGATACTGGCAAGTAGCCATTGCCGACACTGATCGTGGGAAAACCTGATTCATTACCCCTTTTGGGATATACCAGTTTATTTGGATGCCATTTGAACTTCGAAATGCACCTACCACCTTCCAGTGACTAATCGATAGGATGAAACCCGAAATTCCACGAATTCAACTATTAGCCTACTTAGATGACCTCATTTTTCTAGCATCTGACAATGAAACCCACCTGATAGATCTAACCACTCTCTTTGATAAACTACGAGAATATAAACTAAGGATAAACTGACAAAAGAGCAAATTTGCCATCACCAGCGTTAAATTTTTGGGACACGTCATATCCCAAGACGGAATTCATGCGGATTCCGATATAGTGGAAGCTATCAACTGTATGGCTAACCCCACCTCTGCGAAGCACCTTCAATCTTTCCTACAAACCTGTAGTTGGTATAGGAAATTCCTACCTGGCTTTTCATAAGTCACTAAACCCTTGACACAGCTCCTTAAAAAGGATGCCAAATGCATATGGAGCGAAGTGGAGCCGATTCCTCACCGCAGCAGAACGTAACTGCTCCACCACCGAGCGAGATGATCTCGCGGTAGTTTGGGCAGTAAATAAGTTTCGTGGATATTTAGAACCACACCACTATCGCCACCGATCATCAAGCCCTAAAGTTGTTAATGAGTTTATAATCTCCAACCGGATGGTTAGTCCGATGGGCGTTGCAATTGCAGCCCTATAATCTTACCATCGACTATATTACGGGCAAAACAAACGTCGTCGCTGAGACACTGTCACACTCGCCATTTGATACCACTACTGATGCAACCTGCGGCATCTGTATCGTCATCGTAGACTTACAGGAGAAAACGGAAGCCGACCTACAACGGGAACAGCTGTTGGACGATGACCTGTGCCAAATCATAAAATCATCAGAACGTAGTCCGCCTGACGAGAATTATACCTATTGTACAACCAAAGGATATGTTTTGACGAGAGGAGTTCTATATAGATATTTAGAAGACTCTGATATCAACGACTCCCAATTAGTAGTGCCTAAACATGAAATATCTTCGGTTCTGCAAACCTACCACGACGATCCTATGGCAGACCACTGTGGAGTGGACCGCACGTATCAGCGTATCGCAAGGCGTTTTTACTGGAATGGGATGAGGAAAGACATCTCTCAATATAACAAGAAATGTCCTGAGTGCCAGTGGTTCAAGCCATCTAACTTAAAATCCGCCGGTTTACTCAAAACCTCCCCGAATGCACAGGGCTTCGAAACAATCTCGGTGGATTTATTTGGATCCCTCCCGGAATCTGTCGATGGAAAGACTTGGGTATTAATCGTTGAAGACTTAAGCTCTACATGGGTAGAACTGTTTGCTCTATCACGAGCCACAGCCCAGATTTGTGCCATTACACTAATTACTGAAATCTTCCTACGTTACGGAGTCCCCAGGAGGATCATGTTTGATAACGGAACTCAATTCGTAAGCGCCTTTATGCAGCTGGTAACTCATTGTTTGGGTATCACTCCACACTACATGCCAAAGTACCATCCACCAGCCAACCCGGTGGAACGAAAAAACAGAGACTTAAAACCGCGACTAGACATTATAGTAAAATACGAGCACACCACGTGGGCCGAGAAGCTATCCGTGATTCGGTTCGCGATGAATTCCGATAAGAGTTCGATGAGCAGGTATACCGCCGCGTATTTAACATGTGTACAGTTCACAATTGATCTCGTTTCCGCGAGATTTTACACGCGGAGAACTTTGTAGAGTATATTACGCCATATCTCCTACGCATGCACGAGTCACTACTCCACGCAATCACAAGATCAGGACCAAGACCAACAGTCACAAGATCATGCCCTTGAGCAACGCAAAAAGTATGCTGACCGCTAGTGCCGGGCGGCCCCGCAATATAACCCCGGTGATCGAGTTTGGGTACAGACGCATCCTATCAGCAAAGCAGCCATGGGATACCGCATCAAATTGGCCCCACGACGGGATGCATCCTACGTCATCTTGCAGCGTAAATGAGCCACATCTTGTGAACTCGCGCTTACAGACGATGCTACCAAAAGACTAGGTGTCTATCATACCTCCACCCTAACTCCATGCCATGGAGCCAATGAGCACCTTTCGTTGCCGACCTTGCCCAACCGGAGACGAGGACGTCCTAGAAAGAAGCAGTAGTCCCGCTACCATTTCTGGACTCTTCGTCGAGACGCTAGTGGCCCAAGGTGTCATCGTAGGCAATTTATATGTGTGCATTTCTCATCCAATCAGATTTGTTGAAAGCCATTTTCTTAATGACGAGTAAAAACTTACTCGTCATTAAGAAAACTTGGTGGGTGAAATACTTGATGGGATTCTTGTCGAAACAAATATTCACCGGCAAATCAAATCGGTTACAATGTTATTTTAAAATGATAAAAAAAGAAAAGTCGTTACCCATATTGGAGACGCAGAAAAATCTCTTATACTATACATCAATGAGTGCAGCTGTCGTTTTACGACCGGCGCTGAAGATCATAGCTTTGACTCGACATATATCGAATGCTTACTCGTTTCGGCGAATCTGTTTGATGTTTTACATGTATAGGAATGTATACTTGTGTCGGAAGCTGTGATCTTCTTAACCGTTTCTTCTGGTTTTTATGTTAACGTATTAAAATTATATTGGATAATTTATATTTTTTCTTGATTTAAGTAATTTATTATGATATTGATTAGTTGATTCGTCAGCTTGTATATTATATTTAATTGTATATTACATTTCTTTGGTGAATTAGATTAGTCAATTTAGATATATTGTTAGAGGATTTCTCATTCAATATATGATTTATTATGGAATTGCTTATTGCGATTGTTAATTAATTGAATTAATGAGAATCCTTTATCAAAACTTTGGGAAAACATTAACAAAATCCTTTTGTTTTTTGTTAAAGGCTATTTGTAAAATAAAATATAATAAAACAAAACAAATAAAGACAAAAATCGTAACAAAAAACAGAAGAAAATTTCAACTTGTTAGACACCGCTTAAAACCCTTGAGAGTGGTTTCTCTATACTTTCGTTAAGAACCGTTAGTAAAGTAGTATATAAAATGATAAAAAAATAAATCACTAAACAGAAAAGTTCAAAAAATACAAAACTTTATAGAAGCAAAAGAACAATAAAATTTAGAAACATTGAATTTGAAAAAAAATAAATTAGAGTGCTCGAGAACTGCGCCTCCCAGAAATCTCTGACATAATCCTTTTAACCATTTGTTGAAAACTATTAGTAAAATAAAATATAAAAAAAAAAAACAAAAAACCAGAAAAACAAAATTACAAAAAATTTATAAAAACGAAAGAAAAATATTTCAAAAATTTTAGAAAAGCTCGATACATTTTTTTATTTTTCGTTAAGGATTACTTGTCAAATAAAATATAAAAAACAAGATATTACAAAAAGATAACAAAAATAAAAAATGCCAGTCCCTCTATTCTTTTTTAGGGTTGTATGTAAAATAATATATAAAAAGACAAAAAAAACACAACAAAAACCAATACAAACATTTTACGAAAACAAAAGAATTGTTCATGAAAGATGGTCCGCAAAACACTTTAGAAAATCTTTGACACAGTACCTCTATTGTTAGCTTAGAACTATTAGTCAAATAATATATAAAATGATATAAAATAGAGCAAAAGTACAAATTAAAAAAAATACAAAAACTTATAGTATAAACAAAACAACGAAAACAAAATTTAGAAATTAGAAACCTACAAGAAAGTCGCATTCGAAAAACCTCCAGGAAATACTCTACGTAAGCCCGTTATATATTATAACTAAAATGTAAATAACAAAATAAAAATAAAAAATACAAAAATCTTATAAAAACAAAACAGAAAATTAAATGCTTAAAAACGATGTTTTCCAGAAACCTCCAGAAAATCCTTCACACAATCCATCTATCATTTTGTTAAGGGCTATTAGTAGAATAAAACATAAAAAAAGTAAAACTAAAAACACTACAAAAGTTTCATTAAATTGAAAAAAACAAAAATTTAAATTGTTCAACAGAAACACCTCCTGGAAACAAACACCTCAACAACAATCTTCAAAAAATATTTAACACAATAATTGTATCCTTTCCTTAAAGGTTATTAGTAAAATAATATATGAAAAGATAAAAAATAAAACAAAAAATTAACAACTAGTCCGAAACAATAGTGAAAGTTAAAGGGAAAAAATTAAAACGAACAGAAGCTTCTCAAAAATTTGCAATACATTTTTTCTGTCCTCTCGTTAAGGGCTATTAGAAAAGTAAGATATAAAATGACAAACTGTAAAACAAACAAAAAATACAAAAACACTATAAAAGTAAAAAAAAATTAAAACGCACAAAAAAGGAGTTTCCCAAAGATCTCCAAATAATCCTCGACACAATCCTGCTATCCTTTCAGTAAGTGAAATGAAATAAAATATTTATTTTATTCTTAACTTTATTTCAATGATTCTTAAATATTAAAAATGTATCTAATTTTACATTTTATACTTAAATTTTTAACATATGTCTTAAATTATTCTTAATCTGTGTGCAACAAATAAAAATTCTCTACAGCTATGACTGTTTCTAATTTTTTTAAGCATTACCTGTTGGTTTAGGCTTGGAATAAAACGAACTTAGCATTAGAAAGGTGAGGGTACCTAAATACGCAAGAAAAGCAGAAGAACACATCAAGCGCTACTTCTTCACATCCACTCCTTGCATTGAGTCTTTATAACCCAATATAAGCTAAACTTTTTATTTTTTTCTATCCACGAGACCGGAACAACAAAGAATTACAAAGTTCTCACAGACAGTTCTCAGGAACTTGAGCGTTTTTTTTTTATTATTATTATTTATGCGGATGCTTAAAATTATGTTAACTTGATTTTATTATAACTATTAATTTTATTTATTCAATTCTTATTGTTACTAGTCGAAACTTTAAAAAAAAGAAGTCATTATTTTTTTAATTATAATATCATATTTCTAACTACATTTGATTAATCTTCATTAATTTTGAAAGACAGAATATAGTATAATATAATTTACATAAAGATATATAAAATAATGTTCAAAGATATAAGATCCTAAGATCGTTAACATTTGATGAACGACTCGTATAATTTATCCATATTGAAAATAAAATAAACGATGTAAATAGAAAATAGATGTAAATCCCTGATGTAAAATGTTGAAGAAAATTGGCAAACCTTAAAGTTCTTTTATTTACTTTTGCGAGCATAGACATATATAGCTCATTCTTTCATAGAATTATATAGCTCTATGGGTCCTGCTAAAATGCGCATCTCTTATGAAATTCTGAAATTCATAAGAGATGATAAGAGAAGAATTCATAAGAGAAGAGTCTTATGAAATTCTGTTCTAGAGCGAGTTTAAAGAAGAAAAAAAATGCTGTTGAAGATTTTGTCACTCAAAAAAATTTTTGCATCCAAGAATTAAATAGAATTTTGGACAATTTGTGTGCGCGTTGTATAAACAAACTATGATTGGTTCTAAACAATGAGGATGTTTTTTTGAAGAATAAAGCATTGATACTCATTGCATTACCTTCGACTATGTTACTATGGAGGTCGTGCATTACCTGAGACTATGTAAATGTACTAATATGTAATTGCGCTTATATATTGATAAAGTGTGTAACACCTCTCCTGAGGGAATGTCCAATGTACCACTGAATGTTGTCATTCTAGGTCGGGGTTCCATAGATTTCTGGGTGAACGGCTTTAGCTTGACCTGGAATGCGGTGTCCGCTCGTGTATAACTGAGCGCCAGAGACTTGTACCTAAATCTCGGATAAATAGGGAATAGAAGTGCACACAAACAAATTTCACAGTATCAATATAACAATAACCACCCTTTATTTCTAAAACATTAACAATCGACACTTACCAACACTTTGCATAATAAATATAAAATATTAAACAAATATTAGTAAATGTATTCAATTTTAAAAGGTATCCACTAACGTATCCGTAAAATGTCATAACACTAATCCTTTCAAAGTACACTACGTAGTTGCGGTAATAACAAATTTGCAATTAAGTTATTTAACTTTAAATAAATGCTTTATTTCAATACGTTTAAGCAACGAAATAAGTCAAAATTTATGTGGCTGTAGGCCTAACATTACCCTTTGAAATGCACTACATCGATTCTTTATGAGTCGCACTTGACAAGCCGAAGTTTCTAAAATGCCTCAGACGCCACAAGATAGTTTCTGACTAAAATAAATTCCACATTTTACAGATTAATTGCCATAGGCACACATATACAACACAAGTGCCTCCATAAGCTTCTGTTGGCCTACAAAACATAAATGACTCACTCTGTATATTCAAACGGGCTACAAGCAAATTAATGTTACTACCATTACTAAATTATTCGCTCTACTGATACTATCAAATTACAATTTATTTAATAATTACCACTTGTTACACGGATGGACTATACCCCCTATTTACTACCCTTCAATACAAAGAAAAAAAGAAAAGAAAAACCCAATCACTGTATTAAGTTCAAGTAAATTTTTGTCCCCATTCTCTAACTTTAGTTAATGCCGCCAACAATAGTTAGTTAAATAATTATGTACAAATTACTAACTCATATAAAAATTATTTCGATATAAAAATACAATTTAAAATCCAGAAAATCAACAATAACAAATTGCGTGAAGTGCCTAATTTATATGATGAACAGGAGACGAAATATCAGGTTACAAGAAACATACTTATGCAGAAACTTCGACGACAGTCTGGCGCCTGGTCAAAAATCAACCCTACATATGTTACGACTCCACAGAAATCGGGAGTCGACTAGTGAATGCCTTAGACACTAGATGACTCACATTCAAATCCATATTTGAATGTCGCTGGATTTTAACCTAGATGACTACACATAGCAAATCTCTCGCGAGCTCGAAACGCAGGTTTCTAATACATTTTCATGCGGCAGTAGATGACAAACGACTAATCTTCACAGCATAATCCGCAGCAGGCCAACAGCCTCTGATTCCACCCTAGGAGTGTTGCCTATAAAATTACAAACACGATCTAGCGCCATGTTGGAAAATCTAAATCACTAATCTTACTCAACGGGCGTCACCAAACCAATAAGCCCAGTCGCTTAACGTAAATTCAATCTCTAAATCCATTTTTATGAAATAACTATTCAGTCACAGTGACATTATACTTTGATGAGGAGCCAAGAATATGGCGTCCCAGCTTCACAAATCTACAGAGTGCAATGTCTCGAGTGACTTCCGGCTTCTTCAATTCTGCTAAGCATGATGGCTTTCCCTCACTCAAAACCCAATGACGCTATCCAATTGCGTTAAACCGCCTCTACGTCACTTCGTGACCAATGAAATCGTTTAAAATTTAATATCAACGGCAATTTAACATCAACGCCTTCCAAGGTATCATTGAAAAATCAATACCAAAAGTAATTTGATAAAATTTGATAAGCTTTTAATAAAACTAACATCACCATACATCGCTACATTCAGAGTCAACGACGACCTCTCTTGGACAGTATAGTCATTCTCTTGGAAGTCCTTTCAGTGTCCATATCTTCTTTGTGAGGGCAATAATACACGAAATCTAAATTATACCAGACCGTATCACCACAATACAATCCACAATACTACAATACTATCTGACCACAATACAATCCTTGAAACAGGTTATTTGTTAAGAAACAAGACACTATACGACTAGTCAATGTATGTCACAATTTACATCTCGAGTTTTTCAAACCTGAATTAACGGAGCAAGTAAGTGAAAACTCCACTGCACAAACAGTCAATACACTCTGTATTGGCTAGCAAAACTAACTTCCAAGGTACTGATCGGTAATGAATACTTAAAACAACAATCCTAAAACTGAAAGATACATGAAACCCAAACGCAAATGGACAAGGATTTTTACCGATATCTAAACAGGTAGCTAACTAACTGTGTTTAAAAAATTAGTTATAAGCCCCTTGTAATTACCATTCACTGACCAATACCGAACTTCAATAATACTTTAATACTACTCAGTTCCACAAAGTAATTTCTGCACTTAGTTTCTATTTTTAGTCCATAGGTCCAGCCTAAATAATGATGATTATAACCTATGTAGGAAACTCTGAATTTTCTTATATTCAACCGCTAGTTTCATAACGAATGAACGGTTACAACAGACAGGACAAGAGAAGAAATGGAAATAGGAAAAGATATAGTGTTTTTGATGAAAGATGGATCAAAGAGAAAAGAATATCACGAGAAGTTTTAACAAGAGTTAGATTAGGACAAGTATAGTGGAGGTAATACATGGAAGCAAAAATTTTAGTAAAGGAAGATATGGTAAAATGTAGAACAGAGAAAGAAGAGGACGTAAAGAGAAGATTAAAGGGCTTAATTGTGAAAAGGACGTGTGGAGAAATTTAAAAATAAATGGAGCTCTTAAAGCTGATATGGAAGAATATATTGTGAGTGTAAATAACTGCGAAAATAAATGTATATTTGATATGGATCGGACCACTACGTAAATTGAAAAAGGAAGTAGAGAGGATGGAGAAAATGAGCAGGATGAAAATGAGATTGAGGAAGACATAAATGGAGAAGAAATTAAAAAAGTTATAGATTGAAAGGAGATTAAAATTTATATAGAAGATAAAAAGAATGCAAACAAGAGGTGCAGTTGAACCCGATGGAATTTTTACAGAGGTGTAGTGTGGTTAAGGTAAACAGGGTATGGAGGCGTTAGTAAGAGGGTTCAATAAAATTTGAAAAAGAAAAGAGAGGGTTCCTGCTGAGGAGGATCTCAAAGAAAAGGGACGGTCTCATCAACGTTGAATATGCTTTTAGCTTTGGCTGTAAACATATTCAACGTATTAGACCTTCATAGTAGACCTTCTTCTACCATAGCCACGAGTTTTTCCACCTCTACACTTTATGCGATGCTATGTCAATTACAACGATTTAAAAGTAATTTATTGAAAAAAAAACTAGCGCTTTCATGATATAATCGGAGATAAACACTTATCAAAAAGATTAAGAAACGCTAGAAGAAAAATTGTATCATCACAATATTATCATTCCAGAATTTATTAATCAGTTTTGTTTCTAATCTGTTGTAAATTTATTTTTATAAAATTTGATAAAAACAAGGAATGGCGTTTTCTAATCAAAGGAAAACACCTTTTTATTGCCTATTAATATTGATTTACAGGGTAAAAATTAAAAAAAATTAATTATATATTCAAAATATTTTTTAACTTTCACACAATTTAATGAAAAGACAGTCATGATATGTGTGGGAATAAACTGTTTTAATTATTATCTACTCATTCTTTTAAACTAATTATAGTACAGGAAACAGTTTAAAATATAGTTTAAAGTCAAAGATCGTACGAAGAATACAATACTCTCAAATTTTATAATGCGTTTTACACAGCATATTGTTAATTTCCATAGTTCAAATACCTAAACATGAATCATGTATTTCTCTTAATTGCTCATAAAGTGATTGCCATACTTAAATAAAAATTTTTATTTAAATTTTATATTATTCAAGAAGTGTTCTTTATTTTATTTTTTATCTTTGTATTATTCAATTTAAATCTTTATACTTAATGGTATTAAAAATTCGTAAGCAATCGCACACTAAATCTCAGTTTTCCAGATTCTGATGACATCCTACATCGTGACCTAGGAAAGTTGCAAAAACACCGCTCCTGCGGCAATAACTATCTGACACACCAAATCCTTGAAACATTCCTCAAGAAACTATTCACCTACTTTCTCAGTTTTCCCATTCTAAGAATTCTAAACCCACATATAAACAGATATTCTCAAAGGAAAATGATGATTTTTATAGCGCAATTAGCTGAATGTTTAGCAGACTTTGGTGGTTGCAGACGTTGGTGGTTGCAAGATACAGGATGTCATCAAAGTCGAGAAAACTGAAAATTTTTGTGCGATTGTGTATTAAATTGTCCACTGGAGGATTTGTGTCAACCAAGAAATTAATTCTTTCTTGCTGTCGACTTTTTCAATTCAGACAGATGTGGACTTTGATTTCAGGAAACTTTCAAAATTGTCAAATAGTTTCTTGGGGTATGTTTCTAGGATTTGGCTTGTCAGACTATCGTTACCCAGAGGAAAGTTTTTGCCATCTCTAAATGTTTGCTAGATCACATGTGTGTTTTTTAGGTGAAAATATATAATCAGATTCTTTTGCGATTGCGTACGAAATTGTCAACTGGAGAATTTGTGTCAACCAAAAAATTGTTCCTGCAAAAGAAATTTGGTGGAACTTTGGGAAAGTCTGCAAGAAATTGAGATAATTGTGTTTAAAACCTCATTTTTTGCGTTTGATTTCTGAGAATGGGAATACTGAGTAAATCGTGAAATAGTTTTCTTGTTCCAAAGATTTTAGTGTATCATATTGTAATTGCCCCAAAACAGTGTTCTTGGTAACCTTAGGAGGTTGCTATATCACGTTTGGGGTTACAGGATAACGACGTCATTAGTCGTGAAAACTGCGAATTAGTGTGCGATTGCTTATGACATAGCTGGACAATTTGTGTTAAACAAGAAATTGATCCTTTTTTAGTGTCAACAAAGAAAGAATTTTATGGAATTTGATAGGTAAATCTGCAAAGAATTCAAATAATTGCGATAGGAAACTTATAATTTTTTTTTTTTAATATTCCAACTTAGATGCGGTTTCGATTTCTGAGTAGTTGAGAAATTTTCTGGAGAATGTTTTAAGGATTCGGTGTGTTCTACTACAGGAATTTGATAAGGAACTACGAAAAGCTAACTGCGCTGGGAAACTCATCAATTTTCTGTAGAAATCTTTCAATTCATACAGATGTGGGCTTTGGTTTCTGATAATGGGAAACTCAAGAAAGTTGTTAATAGTTTGCTGGAAAATCTTTTAAAGACTTGCTGTATCAGATTGTCATTGTTCAGAAGAAAGTTTTTGCCAGATGTTTGCATTTGCAGAACAAAAAACTGAGTATTAGTGTGCGATTGCTTATGAAATTGTCCACTAGAAAATGTGTGTCAAGCAAGACATTGTTTCGGAAAATGAGTTTATGTGGATTAATACGAAAGTCTGCAAAACATTCAGCTAATTGCGCTATAAAACTCATCATTTTCCTTTGAGAATATTTGAAGCTTTTAAAGCTGATAAAAAAACGGTTTCTGGAAGATATAAATGTGAGACGCCAAATTTTTCTAACATTCCCCATGAAGCTATTTAATTACGTTCTAAAATTTCCCGTTCTCAGAAATCAAGACCCACAACTGAAATGAAAATGGTATATTTCCCATCGCAATTAGTAGAATTCTTTGGAGATTTGCCCATCAAATTCCATAGAATTCCTTTCTTGGCTGGCACCAAGAAAGGAATTAATTGAAAGGAACCGAAAAAAGGACTTGACCCCTAGAATAGACCAATTCAGTTCTTTCTTGGTTGACACAAGAAAATACCAATTTCCTTGATTCACATTAATGCTTCAGTGGACCATTTTATAAGCCATTGCACACTAACTCTCAGTTTTCCCGATTTTGGCGAGGTCCTGTATTGTGTAATCGTAAAAGTGAACGAACCACTCTTACAACTGAAAAAAATAGTGTTACTGGGCAATCACTATTTGACACGCTCAAATACTTGAAGCATGCCTAGGAGTCTCTTCCACTACTTTCTTAGTTTTCCCATTCTTAAAAATCAAAACTCACATCAAAACAGAAAGTTTTCGAAAGAAAAATTAGTTTTCAGCGCAATTTACAGAACTTTTCGAAGATTTTCTTGCCAAGTTCCATAAAAGTTCTTTCTTAGCAACAATTTCCTAACAGAAACAGTGTTTCTGGGCAATCTGACACGCTCAAATCCATGAAGAATTCCCCAGGAAACTAATTGACTACTTTCTCAGTTTTCTCATTCTTAAAAATCAAAGTTTATATGAAAACAGAAAGTTTCCGAAAGAAATATGATGAGTTTACCGGCCCAAAGTGCTGATTTTTTTGCACATTTTTTTGCAGATTTTCTTGCCAAGTTCCAACAAACTTCTTCCTCAGAAACAATTTCTTGGTTGATACAAATTCTCCAGTGAACAACTTTTATAAGCAAATCCACACTAAATCTTAGTTTTCCCGATCCGAAAATAATCCTTTGTCCTGTAAACGCAAACGTAACCTAGGAAACTCTTAAACCTGGAAAAAACCTTATTCAAGGTAATGACTTAATTTAAAGGAATTGAAGAAGTTGCCATCAAGCAAGAATTCATTTCACGTTTGACCCCAATCCTCCAATGGTCAATTTAAAATACAATCGCACGCTAATTCTCAGTATTCCTGATTTTGATAAGATCCTGAATCCTGTAACTATAAATGTGATCTCGGAAACCCTTAAGAAGAAAATTGATTGAGAGGAACTAAGAAAGAAGTTGGCAACAAGAAAGGATTGATTCCTTTCTTGGTTGACACCAGGAAAGTATAATTTTCCTTGGTTGTCACCAATTCCCCAGTTGACAATTTCATAAACATTTGCACGCTGATTCTCAGTTCTACTGATTTCCATGACACTGTTTATTCTGTAATCGCAAAAATGATCTCAGATACTCTTAAAGCTGATCAAATCACCGTTTCTGGAAGATAACAAGGTGACACGTCAAATCCTTGAAACATTCACCAGGAAACTATCCAAGTACGTTCTAAAATTTTCTTGATTTTGATAACATCCGGTATTTTGTAACCACAAACATGATTTAACAAACCTTTAAGGCTGACAAAAACACCGTTTCTGGAAAATATCAATGTGACATGCCAAATCCGTGAAACACTCCCAAGGAAACTGTTCTAAAATTTTTTGTTCTCAGAAATTAAGGCTCACATCTGACCTGAAAGATTCCAGGAATGTATCAATTTCCTTGGCTGACATCAATTCGCCAGTTGACAATTTTATAAACAATTGCCAGCTAATTCTCGGTTTTCCAGATTTTGCTAACATCCTGTATCCTGTAACCGTAAACGTTATCTCGGAAACCCTTAACGCTGACAAAAACCCCATCTCTGGAAAATATCAATGTGACACGCAAAACCCTTCAAACATGCCCCAGAAAACTATTCAACTATGTTCTCAAATTTTCTATTCTCAGAAATCAATGCCCACATCTGACCTGAACATTTTTGAAAGAAAAATGATGAGTTACCCATCGCAATTAGCTGAATTCAGTGCAAATTTGCCCATCAAATTCCATACTTTCTTCGTTGGCACCAAGAAAGGAATTGATTGAAAGGAATTGAAGAAAGGAGTTGACACCAAGAATGGACCAAGGAAAACTTGATTTCTTCCTTGGTTCACACCAGTGCTTCATTAGACCATTTTATAAACCATCGTACATGAACCCTCAGTTTTCCCGATTTTGGTCCGATTTTTTCCCGAGGTCCTTTATTTAGTAATCGCAAAAGTGATCTAACCAGCTATTACAATTGACAAAAACCGTGTTTCTGAGCAATCAATATCTGACACGCTCAAATCCTTGAAACATTCCCCAGGAAACTATTTAACTACTTTCTCAGTATTTACATTTCAAAAACTCTAAGCTCACATCAAAACAGAAAGATTCCGCAAGAAAAATTATGACTGAATTAGCGGAATTTTTCGCACATTTTTATAAAATTTCCTTCTCAGAAACTATTTGTTTGTTGATACAAATTCTCCAGTAAACAATTTTTATAAGCAATTGCACCCTAATTCTTAGTTTTCCCGATTCCGAAAATATCTTTTGTCCTGTAAACACATACGTGATCTAGGAACCTGTTAAAGCAGGCAAAAGCTTTCTTCTAAGCAATGACTTTATTGAAAGGAATTGAAGATCTTGTCATTAAGAAAGGATTAATTTCATGTTGGACACCAATCCTCCAATGTACAATTTAATACACAATCGCACGCTAATTCTCAAGTTTCCTGATTTTGATAATATAATATAATATAATATAATGTAACTGCAAACGTGATCGCGGCAACCCTTAAAGCTGAAATCCTTTAACACCGTTTCTGGGAAATATCAGTGTAACACACCAAATCCTTGAAACATTTCCCAGGAAACTATTCAACTCTATTCTCAAATCTTCCGTTCTCAGAAATCAAGGCCCACATCTGACCTAAAAGATTCCGAAAGAACAATGATGAGATTTCCATTGAATTCTTTGAACACTTGCCTCAAATTCTATACAATTCTTTTCTTCGTTGACATCAAGAAGGAAATTTATTTAGAGGAATTGAAGCAAGGAGTTGACACGAAGAAAGTATTACGAAAGGATTGATCCTCTCTCAGTTGACACCAGGAAAGTATCAATTTCCTTGGTCATCAGCAATGATTCACTGGACCATTTTATAACCCATCGCACACTAACTCTAAGTTTTCCCGATTTTAATGACGTTTTTTATTCAGTAACTGCAAAAGTGATCTAACCACCTTTTAAAACTGACCAAAAAAGTGTGAACTATCACTATCTGACACTCTCAAATCCCGCGGAAACTATTCAATTACATTCTTAGTTGTCCCATTTTTAAAAATTGAAGCACACATCAAAACAGAAAATTTCAGAAAGAAAAATGATGAACTTTTTAACGCTTTTTAACGCGATTTTTTTACAGATTTTCTTGCCAAGTTCTATAAAATTTAAACGCAAAGGTGATCTAGCAAACTTTTAAAGCTGGCAAAAACTTTATTCTAAGCAATGACTTCATTGAAAAAAATTGAGGAAGTTGACATCAATAGCGGATGAATTTCATTTTTGATAGCAATTCTTCAATGGACAAATTAATACACAGTCGCACGCTAATTCTCAGTTTTCATGATTTTCATAGCATCCTGTATCCTGTAACCGCAAACGTGATCTCGGAAACCCTTAAAGCTGACCAAATCACCGTTTCTGGAAAATAACAATATGACACGCCAAATATTTGAAACCTGAAGAAACTATTCAACTACTTTCTCAAATATCTCAATCTCAGATATCAAGGCCCACATTTGAACAGGCAGATTGCGAAAGAAAAATGCTGAGTTTTCCAACGCCATTTTCTAAAGGTTTCGCAAATTTTCTTGCCAAGTTCCATACAATTTCTTTCTCAAAAACAATTTCTCGGCAGACACAAATTCTCCAGTGAACAACTTTTATAAACAATTATATGCACATTAATTCTCAGTTTTCCCGTTTCCGAAAATATCTTTTGACCTGTAAACGCAAACCTGATCTAGGAAACTCTTATAGCTGACAAAAGCATTCTTCTAGGCAATGATTTTATTGAAACGAATTGAAGAAGTTAACACCAAGAATTTCATGTTTGATACCATTCCTGCAATGGACAATTTAATACAAATCACATGCTAATTCGAAATTTTCTTGATTTTGAAAATATTCTGTTCCTGTAACCGCAAATGTTACCTCCGAAACACTTACGTTCTCAAATTTTCCTTTCTTGGAAATCTAACCTGAAAGATTTCGAAAGAAAACTGGTGAGTTTCCCAATTACTTGAATCCTTTGCCTACTTGTCTATCAAACTTTATACAGTTCCTCTTCGTTGATATCAAGAAGGGAATTGATTGAGATGAATTGAAGAAAGGAGTTGACACCAGAAAAGGAAGTAGATAGGATCCATTCCTTTTTTCGTTGACACTAGGATAGTATCAATTTCCTTAGTTGACACCAATTCCCCAGTAGACAATTTTATAAACAATTGCACATTAATTCTTAGTTTTCCTGATTTTGATGACATGGTTTATCCAGTAAGTGCAAACGTGATCTCGGCTACTCTTAAAGCTGACCAAATCACCGTTTCTGGAAAATAACAATATGATATGCCAAATGCTTGAAACATTCCCCAAAACGTTTCAACAACTTTCTCAGATATCTCATTCTCAGATATCAAAGCCCACATTTGAACTGAAAGATACCGAAAAAAAATATGATGAGTTTCCCAGCACAATTAGCTGAATTCTTCGCAGATTTGCCAATCAAGTCCCACAAAATTCTTTTATTGTAAACAGTTTCTTCAATTCTCCGCATTAATTCTCGTTTTTTTGTTGATGTACAGGCGTTATTAAAAGTGAGCAATGACATTTACTACTAAATTAATCCATAAATTTCAACGCCCAAATGACTAATAGTAGGTTTATTTTACACATTGGATTTACAATTAATAAAATTCTTTACGTATATACATAACACATATGGACGTATAAAAAGAATGTATTTTAAATTTACTATTAAAATTTTAAACGATTGTAAAATGGCAACATTGGAACAACGTGAACCAGGTGTTGTTGGGCTTTGTTAAATAATAAATCTATAGTCTTTGTTTAGCTTCAGGGACACAGCGCAGCGCGATCAGTTAAGAAAAGTGGTTCTTGAGTCTGTCTTTCGTTGCTCACACTATGTATATATATATATATATCTCTCTCTCTCTGTGCCTTTTTCTCTCTGCTTACTACTTAGCATGGAAACAAAGTGGCTCAGCCAGTTGTAGTAAAAAGATAATAGCAAAGTAGTAGTTGATAGTATTATAACTGTATAAATCAGTAGTAATTAAACTTTTCAGTATCACCAAACATTTTAATTTTTGTGGGTACACCGTCGTAAAATATAATCTATTCAATCCCAAAGGAAACCGACATATCTATATTAAGATTTTTTTCTTTGTAATATAAAATTTCCCTAATCAGCGCACAAATCCTGATTTGTCAGGGTCTTAATGATTTTAAAGTTGTACTTCTAAAATTTTTCTTTAATATTGTAGGGAGCATTTTTATAGTATTGATTAAGAACATTTATAGAACGAGTTTTAAATTGATCGATTGATATTTCTGAAAATGTAATACATTTAAACCGTGTTCAACTCATTTGAAAAGAAATCTAAAATTCGTCAAGTATGATTTGGGTAAATTTAATTTCTCGAGTACAACCTGAGTGCAATTCTAATGAATTGTTTATTTATCTTCTTCTTCTTTTCCTTATAACAAAAACATAACTTGAAAATGGATTATAATTTATAAGTGGTATTTCTAGAATTTTCTTTATCCACGTAGAGAGAATCTTTATTATAAAATTGATTACGAATCAGTGCTGGACAAATTTGCTACCAAGAAATCTAGAATGGGTCGGGCCACGGGTTACTTGCAATGTTCAGGAAACAATCCACCGGGAAATATCCGTTAGCCCGCCTGGCCCATTGATTAATAACATTTATAGAAGATAAATTTATAACAAATTCATATTTCTGAAAATGTTCTTACAGATATAAATCAGATATTTTTCAGATCTAGCTTTACACACAGTTTAAATACAAATTTAAAATTCATCCACCCAGAATGCGTGTAGTCCAAAGTGGCTTGGATCTGGCCTTTCATTTAAAAACGGAAACTTTAGTCGAAATTTTTGCTAAAATCGTTAGGAGAATTTTTCTCGAATCAGGAGCATACTCGAACTTTTAAAGAACAATATCGCCTAATATCCCCACCAAGAATCTATGCTCTATTATTCTACGGCAGGGAGCTCTCCAATCAGATTTCACGCCCCAACGAACACCGAGCTGTATTTTCTCTTCTACTGTTGACATCTACTAATCGTGTACGTTCGTTGCAAAGAATAGAATATGTGGTTAGATGAAAGTAATACTCACAAACTTCATTAAACTATGTTTTAAAAGTTGTTTATTCCAAAATAGGAGGTCGTAAGAATCTCTCTCTCTAGGCGGGACATTGAACCCAAGTTTATTCTATTTATTCGTTGACATCACCAAAAGCGAAACTCTATAATAAAAAATTGCGCGCGGAGTTCGACACGCCATAAAAGATAACAAAACATGTACGTCTTTCTTCCTATGTACCAATTTTTGCTCGTAATCTACATTCGATTAACATACAGAAAAAATGCGAAAAACATTTTCTTAAAACGAGAGGCTAAAAATCGCCTTAATCCCTTTTGACATGTATTCTCATTCCACTTGAACAAAAAGAAAGGTCATTGAAATGCGCGCGATATATATTCTCCATCTCTTTACTCTGCTGACTACTGTAACACACGAGAATGCGAACGTTGTTATGTAACTTGCGACAGTTGACTCTAACTCTTCTCCTGTCTCGAAATGCAACGCATGCAAGCACTGCGTATCATGTATGTTTATATACTTTTAAATGTTTATATACTTTTAAATACAGTTTGAATAGAAATCGAAAATCCGTCAACTGTTCGTAAATTCCATTTTGAGAATACGATCTAAGTCAAATCTAAAAAGTCCTTCATTTTTCTTCTTTTTACTACGAAAATGTATAACTTGATGTGTTGATCACAGAAAATGGGTTATAATTTTAAAGATGTAATTCTATATTTTTTCTTATCAATGTTGAAAGCATTTTTGTGTGATAAAATTGATTAGGAATATTTATTGAAGATGAATTTCTTGTTGACTTAAGTACATTTTATATAACAATTTCATATTTCTGAAAATGTACTTTCAGATAGTTTTAAACACAGTTTAAATAGAAATTAAAAATTCGCCATTTGTTATTTTGGGAAATTTCATTTTGAGAAAATGATCTAATCAGAATGTGTCAAATGGTCTTATTTTCGTGATTAAAATTTACAACTGACTGTATTGATTGAAGTAAATGGATTATAATTTTAAAGATGTATTTCTATATTTTTCTTTGTCATCGTTGGGAGCATTTTTATAATAATATTGGTTAAGAACATTTATTAAAAAATAATTTCATATAATTTAAGTACATTGAATATAACAAATTTATATTTCCGAAAATATACTTTCAAATAGAGCTTTAAACACAGTCTGAATATAAATCTAAAATTTGTCAACGGTTATTTTGGCAAATTACCTTTTGCGAGTATGACTTAAGGCAAATCTAACGAGTCGTTTATTCTTCTTCTTTCTATTACAAAAATTTATAACTGGATGTGTTGATCATAGAAAACTGATTATAATTTTAAAGAATGAATTTTAAATTAATTAAAATACATTCTATCTACAAGTTCATAATTCTAATAATATATTTACCGCTGTAATTTTAAACACAGCATGAACAGAAATGTCAAATTAGTCAATAGTTATTTTGGTAAAGTTATTCAATAGTTATTCAAGAGTCTCAATAGTTATTCAAGAACAAATTCATATATATGAAAAGATATTTTTAGATGTAGCCTTAAACACAGTATAAAGGATCCCCCACGCCAACGCTTTGCCGCATAAAAATCTGCGCGTCTGCGGCGCGGCAGCAAATGAGACTCGCATCGGGGTAAAAATTATAATTACTTATATATGTTAATGCTTTTTGATAAGCTTTAGTTTTGTTATTAACTTGAGTATCTTAAACAAATATATTTGAACACACACACACACACACACACACACACACACATATATATATATATATATATATATATATATATATGTATGTATATATGTATATATACTAGCTTACACCTCGCGCGTTGCTGCGATTGCTACTTATAAAGTTTTTCTTTTAATAAACTGAAATATGGAAGTATACAAATAATAAAAAAAAATTATATATTTAAAAAATGAAAAATAATAACATTTATGTAGTAGTTTTTTGCTTGTTATTATTGATTGTTT
>WYDF02281938.1:0-17027 GCA_009867245.2 Adranes taylori | reverse complement strand
ACATTATTGAACGGCCTCTTAGATATCCTATTATTACTTTTTGGCAGGTATTTCGGAAAGTTCATTACTTCTAGTGCCTGCAGAATATTCTCTCAAGAGGCGCCGATAATTCTATATAATCTTGCTTCTAGTTACTCCTTAATGAAATCTGGTGCCTCTTTGAATAAAAAGTTTGAAGATGTTTATATAAATACTTGTCCATTAGTTGATGCATTTAGAATAATTATGAAAGAAATTTTTTTTACAACTAGATTACAAGCTGAATATAGAATACGAAATTCGGCACGTGTCCTATTAATAAATGCAATAATCGGCGCAGATTTATTGAGGAATACTATACGTAGTGCACTGGCAATATTAAATAGGTTGAAGCATCAATTGTTGTCAGTAAATAGAAAAAATATATATACAGTTGGAAATAATAATGAATATCACATAATAGTAACATAATAGAATGGATATTACATAATGGGATGTAGAGAGCAACAAATAACATTTTTATCTATCCCGATATAGTTAAAACATTGTTTGATATATGCAGGACATTTTTGAGGCACTAGAACTCATGCATCATGGTAAAACTATTATGATGCAAAACAAAAAAATTAAATCAAGAAATTATATATTGATTAAAAATTCACTTCATACATTCATTATAAACCAAAGAAATAATACATTCATTAGAAAACCAAGATATCATACATACTTTATAACACGAAAAAGACTTGAATTAGCTCCATTGGTGGAATTAGGCGCTTAAGTTGTATGACATTTATACGAATAATGTTAAAGTTTGTGTAAAATGTATGTGTTAAAAAATATATGTTATAATAAAATAAAACATTATATTAGTTTTATTTAAATTAAGCAATACCCACATATTAAAATCTACAACAAAATAATATAAATGCAGTCAAATGAGGACTTAATTAGCTTTTATATTAAAATAGAAGTGCATACTCACCTTTAGGTTCAAATCGATCATGTGATTGGGTACAAATTTTCACCCGCCGTTAAGGGGATATTGATGTTTTCGGAGCTCCAAAACTTTCTACATCTGCTGTATGCAGCACAAGTACACACCGAACCATATATCAATTCAATTAACTAAATGACGTATGGTAATAACCTTAGATATAGTATTTAAAAAGACTGATTAGTTGTAATAAACGAGATTATCAGTTAGAGTACTCGTTGGTAAGTCGTAAAGAATCGCTAAAATTATGTCGATAGAATTAAAAAAAGGTAATATTTTTTTTAATTATTACATTTTATTATAATTTTTTTTTCAAAAACGAAAATATTTAGACATTAATTTTATCACAGTGGCATTAAAGACATGCTGAAGGTATTATTTATTTGCCTTAATCAATTTATAGTTATTAATTTAGCTATTTATACTGAACTGAACTTCTGTTTTGTATTGCACTTCAATTTACCTATATATATACAATTACTTAGCGTAACGATGTGATAGGCCGGATTTGAAAAATCAGCCCGCTTCGAAAGAAGATCAAAATAAATAGTCTAATTGCATGAGCAAACTGTTATAGATAACTTCTAGTCCATCAGACGTAAAGTTTTTCTTATGCTATAAGCACAAATATAACCAATCATATGGATGGCTATCCTCGGTTATTGACACGACTACATTAATTGTTTAATTAATTATTTATTTAGATTAAGCAGGTCGTCTTTGAAAAATGTGTAACAAATATGTCAGACTTACAACTTATTGCAGTGGACTTGGTGGTGAAGGAAACCGTTTAGGATTAGTGAGATCTCGGGATGTGGGATGTGGGGGTTGTGAGAAGCAGCAGTATTCTGAAGAAACCGCCCTATATGATCATGAGCACTATAGGATTTCAGAGTTTGGTTTTGTATTGGCTATTAATTATTATATGTATTTTTGAATTGTGTCCACTGCCTTCCAAAATTAACCCTTCTACCCGAAAAGATGTTGGCTCCCAATGGATCTGTCCTCACCTTGTGTGCGTAGCAGATTGAAGCTGGTTGGGAAGAATTCACGATTAAGCTCGGAAAGAGGCATCATTTTCAGAAGGCGTAATTGCAGTGGACTTGGTGGTGAAGGAAACCGTTTAGGATTAGTGAGATCTCGGGATGTGGGGGTTGTGAGAAGCAGCAGTATTCTGAAGAAACCGCCCTATATGATCATGAGCACTATAGGATTTCAGAGTTTGGTTTTGTATTGGCTATTAATTATTCTATGTATTTTTGAATTGTGTCCACTGCCTTCCAAAATTAACCCTACTATCCGAAAAGATGCTGGCTCCCAATGGAGCTGTCCTCACCTTGTGTGCGTAGCAGATTGAAGCTGGTTGGGAAGAATGCACGATTAAGCTCAGAAAGAGGCACCATTTTCAGAAGGCGTAATTGCAGTGGACTTGGTGGTGAAGGAAACCGTTTAGGATTAGTGAGATCTTGGGATGTGTGGGTTGTGAGAAGCAGCAGTATTCTGAAGAAACCGCCCTATATGATCATGAGCACTAGAGGATATAGGAAAGCCTTTCAGAATTTGGTTTTGTATTGGTAATTAAAAGCATACATAACATGTTTTGGTAACATAATACTGCTTACCCAAATCATGTTTCATGATGACGTGTCATCTCCTACCGAGACTTTCCCCATAATCTATTCGTTTTCATTATAAAAACTTACTTTATTGTTTAGTGATGCATGTAATAGTTCTAATTTATGACTTTAATTCCGCCACTGAAAGATTCGACTTTGGTACTTTGAAAGCCTCTATACAGTGGCAGAGGTAACGGGGACATCCATGCATCGTAGAAACTGCTGCTACTTTAATTACGTCAACGATGCGTTATAAAATATAACTACTTTTCAGCGTTCATTAAGATTTTCTATTGAAAACTTGATTGAATTATTTAAATTATTACATGTTGATTATTTTGAAATATTGTTCAGCCAAAGTAAATTAAATTTAAAATTAGGTTATTAAAAATAAATATTTTTCTAACTACAAAAATCATTTCAATATCAAGCCTAAATATTTAAAGCAAATACCAAGCAAGATTAATGTTAAAATACTTAGAAAATAGCTGTTATGAAATTGATAATCGTAATAACTTTGTGTTTTGTTTTTTTTGATCAATATGATTTTGGTGAGTACTCTACTTTTATCTGCTTAACACTATATGCTTCATTCTAGGATTTTCTATCTGTCGTTTACAGGCAGTTAATTTTTCTGTTTTACAAAATTTATTGACTGTTCAATATTCAGCTCTTAAAGCATAATTTTGACAATATTCACATTAGTATCCACATAATCACTAGATATAAAAAAAATTACACTGGAGTAACAAACGATAGACAATGGAGCGAAAAGGAATGTTGAGAGGTACTAAGACATATATAGAAGATGACATATCAAGAAAAAGAAAAGGGAGCTTCAGAAGTTGTGGAAATTGTGAACGGGGGATAAGTTATGGAAATGGAATGTTGAGGAAGAGGGATTAATTAAAAGAAGAAAGAAATGGAGAAGGAAGGGAAAGGAAGATATAGAGATGGGGTCGAAAGTTAAAGTGGGGGGAAATGGAGTGCACTAAGGAGGAATGGGGCGAAGAATAGAGAAAATACTAGTAAGAAAGGTGATGAAGAATGGAAGAAAAAGAGAGGGAGTTGAGTATATCGAAAAAACAGTAAGGATAAGGGTGACGGAAACAAATGCGATTACCAACAGGGAGAAGGGAAGGCTATCGAAGGGATGAAGGAGCGGGTTATTGGGAAAAGGGAAGGAGTGAAAAGAAAGAGTGGGAATTATAAGAAGAGGGAGAAATAGGAAATTTGAAAGCAGGTTGAAAAACAAAATAGAGATGCTGGAGTTTAATAAATATATATGCACGTTTGACGTTATTGGTTTGATAGATATATGGGTAGAGATTAGTGCGTGGAAAAAGGTGGAAGAATGATTGCCAAGTGGTTTTAACTGGGGCATGCAGGGGGCTACGCGAGTGCATGAATGAGATAGAGATTGTGGTGGAATAATAACGAGAAGGGGATAAATGAGATGAAAAGAATGAATGGAAGTGGAAGTATAAATGGAATTGGAATAGTATGAATGGAAGTTTGACTGAGTGGGAGGAAAGAGGATGATGTTCTGATAGTGTATGTGCGTTAGATATGGAGTGAATTTGAGAGAACGGTGAGTGAAAGGGTAATTGTGAATGGGGAGTTATGCGACATGGCAGTAATTATGGGCGACTGGAATGTGTGTATAAGAAAAGAGGGAGTAACATGCTTCGGAAACGGATAAAGGTGTGTATGTGGACGAAAAGAGGTTTTTGGAATGGGTGGAAGAAGAGGGGTGGTGTGTAGGAAATGGTTGTACCGAAGGAGATAGGGAAGGGAACATAACGGTTAGAGGGCATAGAGGGGTTCAGTTGTTGTTTATGTGGTTATGTATGAGAGTACTCGCGATTGTGGCGTAGGATCACTTCCCTATTGAGACTGAGTGGAAGGTATGTATGAATGAAGAGGATGTAGAGGATGGAGAGTATAGTGAAGAAGTATATATATATAATGAGGATGTCATGGAAAGATGTGTGTCAAACTCAATAAAGTGGAGGGGTTCTAGGGGACGAGGAAAGAGGATTAGAAACGATAGAAGAGACAGAAATGATAGAAATAAGAACAGAAGGGGTTAGAAATGAGATGGGAAAAATGAAAAAGGAAGGAACAGCAGGACCAAATAGAGTGCCAGTGGATGTACAGGAATGTTTGACTGAGAAGAGGATAAGCACTTTGGTAAGAGGGATGGATAAAGTATTAAAATGAGAGGAATTCTGTCGCCTACTCAGAATGGATTCATTAGACGTAGGGGGACGACGGACAGTGTTATAAAAATGAACTATGTAATGAATAGAGAGGTTGCGATAGAAAGAAGTTGTACCCCCGATTTGTAGACCGTAAAAGCGGCGTTTGATATGATTGTGAGAGGAAAATTATGGGAGAGGATGAAGAATGTAGGGATTTCAAGATCAATGATAAGATTTATAAAGGGATTGGTTGAATGTACGAAAGTAAGGGCGTGAGTGAATGAAAGGACCTCGAAATGGTTTGAGGCCAAAAGGGGAGTTAGGCAGGGATGTTCGTTTAACATATACTTGCCTGATTTGGAAAAGTTGCTGGAGAGGCGACACGCGGGTGGGATAAAGATTGGAAGTGTGAAAATATGGCCTCTTACCTATGCGGATGATATAGTATGCATGGCGGGTAATAGGGAAAGATAAAAGATGATTGGGAGAGTGAAGCATTATACGAATAGCAGAGGATTGGAAATGAATGTGGCAAAAATTAAAATTATAGTGTATAAGAAGAGAGGGGGAGAGAGTAGAAAGAATGTATTTCAAATAGGTGACCAGAGGATCGAAAAGGTAAACTCATACAAATATTTAGGTTTCATATGGGCGCAGAATAGGTCATGTAAAAACACGTTGAAATACTAACGAAGAAGGCAAGGGGAGTTATAAAGAGAATGAGGATGGTATGGGAGAGAAAGTTCAGTGAGTCAGTGAGAATGAGGCTAAAGATTATGGAAGGGTATGTGAATAGTATAATGATATATTGAGTAAAGGTATGAGAAGTGGAGGAAAGAGAGAAAATAGAGAGAGTTCAGATTGGATGTGTAAAAAGGATACTGGGATTGAATAGGAATACTAAGTATGAGCTAGTCGTGCTATCTAATATTTAGAGATTGGTAATAAAATTCTAGGTAAACGGAGTGGAAAGAATGGTGAAGTTTGATGAAAAGATATGGAAGGATGATGTGTGAAGGTTGGTTAAGGAAGTATACATGGAGAAAATGTAGGGTAGAATTCCGAATGAATGGATTAAATGAACAAAAAATTTGAATAGGAGGATTGGATAGTCGACAGATAGATGGTTTGAGAAAATAATTGGAGGTGGTGATGTGGTGAATGAGATCATGGAAAAGATGAGGCATGTGGAGAGGTAAGAGAGATATGGAAGAATAAATGAAAGTACGTATAATAGTAGGTATATGTATGTGGATTAGGGACGATGAGATTATAGCTAAGCATTTATCATAAGGATTATGCATGGGAGAAAAAAGAATGATTGCAACATTCATTTGTGGATTGAGGAGGGTGGGAGTAATTATTAGATGAAATCATTGGATAAATGAGTGTGAAGGGATTGAATGAAGTGGGAATGAAAAGGAGTTTGGAGAAAACTGGAAGCTAAGTTTGGGAGAGGAGGGGAAGAGGTTATAAATTATCAAAGGAATTATGTTTAAAATAAAAAAAAGATATAAGAAGGTGCAGATGGAGGGGGATATAAAAAAGGAAAAGAAAGGGCAAAGAAGAAAAAGTAGGGTAAGGGGAGTGTGGGCAAGGTTGAGGTCGGTATGAAACAAGGTAGTGAGGTCGGTATGAAATGTGTATGAAACAAGGTAGTAAGTATGAAATGTAATAAGCTTTAAATTTAAATATGACAAAAATCTAATAAAATTCTAAGTATCCTGTCTATTGTTTATATTTTCTGGTCAACCGTGATGCCAGAAGCTGTAGTCGAAGCTTAGCCTTTCGTGCTAAGCTTCGACCAGAAGTTTGTTGTATCTTACTTCTGCTTATTAAAAACCTTATCACTCAAATTATTTTTCTATCAGCTCTCTTCAACGCAAAAACTATGTAATGACTACAACAACCACAGCGTAGTGTAGTCGTACTATGACAGCGCTAGATTGACAACGGGACACGGATGCCCCTGTGCGGACGCCAAATCTATATGACGGCCTCCCGTAATCTATTTAATACGCTAATGGCACTCCCACATGCGACGCTGCTAATGGAGAGTCTATCGACTGTCACAAATAGCGCAAATAGTCACAGACTGAATGGCCTTCGGAAAAGCGTCCTCGGGCGCCAGGTGAGTTTAAAATGTGACCGCACTTCTGAACAGATGTTGTTGTTCTTCCGGTCCACAGGGACTCTCTGAGGGCTTAGGTAGATGCAGTTGGACAAGTAAAGCAGGTCTCCTAGATCTTGACGGTATCTCCAACAAACTTATCCACTAATGAGTGAAACACCATTAAAGTCTTAACAAAACTGTCTATTATTCCTTAGACGACACAGAAAAAGATAGATATTAATGCACAATAAAAATGACAATAAACAAATCAATAAATGTCCAATTACGAATATCAAATCAAAGAAATGATGCAATAATAATAAACAAAGCAAGTTAATCAAGCGGCGGTATAAATGTCATCACAACAATAATTAATAAAAACAGCGAATAGCATATAAGCAGTGTAACAGACAAAACAAAACACTGAAAGTAACGGCGGCGGTGCATGTAAAGCAATATATAAATATAGAAAAAAAAAACAAAATCAAACTACATGCGGTGATCAAAATAAAATACAGCGAAAATAAGGAAAGCGGTTACCAGCAATTAATAATTAATTCGCAAACGCGGGATGGGTAGATTCGAATGTTTTTGGTGTAGGAGGTGGGTACGGTATGAGTTTTGGAAATCACTAATGTTACGTAACACCCCGGAATCCATTGATGTTACTGTTCTCAGCTGGTAGTTTTAGCATGGATCAGAGCTGAATATACATGCAGCGCCCCGAAGTACGTAGCGTCAACGTACTCCAACACCGGTACATGCCAAACCACACACTTTGGTGAAAGGATATAAGGAAAATTCGCAAGACCCTGAAATACGTTGCTCTTGTTGGGTGACTAGCTCTAGCGTACACCAAAGCTGAGCACATAAACAACGTCCCGTAGCCCGATGACGTAGCCCGTGCGCTTATACAACGCCTCGGAACTCGTCGACGTTTCCCGTGTACCATACTGGTATAAGCCACAAACATACATTCTAATAAGCGGTGTGTGATGGAATCGCGATGTAACGCCACGGAGCCTGTCGGCGTTACTTGTGCATAGGAGACAGGTAGCGGAAAGGAGTGAAGCTATTCAAGACTAAAATAAAGAAAAAAAAATGCAAAATACTAAATATATGATATACAATGTCTCTTAGCAAACTTACATTTTAACTCGCGTCGCTGCTCTGCGTCACAGTCTGCTGTTGGTGGCTGCTGTCGGATTTTCAAAATTGTAATTGGTTTATTAGAAAATAAATCGGAAACTAAAAATATTTTGTGTAATTCTCGATATTTATACCCAAATTTTCACCAGTCAAATTTGTCTCTGTGTGTGTAGCCATTGTATAACATTTTTCAGACCGGCTAGCGCAGCACTCATTCACACGACACACAGCGTCCATATCATATCCACACACACATACGTAGCCAAACGGCAAGCAGCCAGCAAGATAGCGATGACGCGCGATAAAACTATTTACATCGTTTCTATATTACGTATTTAATTATATAGCTTACTCATATGTTTAAGTTTTAGCTATCACAGAACCGTGTTATAATTATTTATTGATGTAATTATTTACATAACAAAAGGACTTTGATACAACTTATTCGCGTAAAAGAGTCTACTTTCTTTTTCCCCTTGCTTCTAGTTTCTTTCATTGAGATTATTATGCATGTATATTTTCAGATAGAATGAATTTTCTTTTCCTTCAGATCATCTATTTAAACTATTTAAAAATCTCTACAGTAGAATCCTAAGAAGAGAATACGTGTAATATCATTTTGGCCTAACAATATTTTAACTCCTACAATTAATTGAATATTTAAATGACGATGCCTTAGAACGACAATATTTCATAGAATTTATCTATTTTAATAGTTTAGATTACTACTGAATCTTGGAAATGTAAAACTAAAAAGATTTTCCTAATATTTAGCTATTATACTACATGATTATTTAAAATATCTAAAGTCTCCATAGTAGAATTAAAGGAATTCTAACATTTTTGGTGTTAAAATATCGTATAAAGGAGCATCTTCACTTATTGTCACGTTTCAATTTGTGACATGGAATTGAGTTAGCTCTAACAGGATAATTAAATTCTACTTCCAGTCAAAACACATTTAATTCAACTGGGAATAGTAGAGCAAATAGATAAGTTAGCATGTAGTAAAAATTAATTAAATGTTATTTCGGGGTTTCAAGATGTTCAGACATTTAAACATTTAACAATAAGTTATGGGACCTTGCTTGATTAAAGCCAAAGTTTCCAATTTAATAAAGCAAATACGGCCCATAATTCAAAAAACAAAGCATATCAAGATTTTAAAGAATTCTATTCAAAATAAAATAATTTGCTTTTGATAAATTATCACATCAAATTCAAATGACTAAAAACAACATCAACTTTATTAAATAGTGTCTTTGTCAATAAGTTTTATCCGTGAGGAAACATAGTGATTAATAATTAACTTACCACGTTTTAATAAGCTTCATATTAGATGACAATTTGTTACATTAATTATTGTTAGTTATTCAGAGCAAAATCAATAGAACTTAAGGTGTTTGAATTTCTAAATCACTTGTCTTAAAATAAATAAAATTATAACGAACATTTAAACACATTATCTATGGTGTTCGCAAGAAAATAATTACAGGCTAATTAATCTAACATATATAAATTAATTTAATAAAATAATTAATTAACAAATAATATAAATATAAATTGTTAAATAAAATCTCATCCGCTTAAGAAATAAATACTGCGAAATTATGAAACAAGCCGTTCAACAGGGAAGCATTTTACACAGCCATGCTGACTCGCGTAGAAAAATAATACTCAAATAATGCCGCTCAACGCGGGAAAGAACTCAAAGCATGCCGCCTGTGTGATGTTTTGCCGCAAATGAATACGGGAGTCTGAAACTTTGTCCTAGCCATGCACCTATAATTATTACACCGATAGAATATAAGTGGTTGAAAAGGCCCTTATTATTTTTAACAGAAAAGGTTTTATGACTTCAAGTTTATTTCCACCCAGCCATTTTCAATACACAGTTATGTTTGCGCCCGATTGATAGTCTTATCTGTCATTGGCTGTTCCTATTGAAGGGGATAGCGTTGATAATGATTCGTCTGATCTTTACTCGATGGGAGGAGTAGCGTCCCAAGATTTGGGTCACTTATGTTGTCGTCAACACAATACTGCAATTTTGATGTTTAGAAACTTAAACGGTTCAAAGAAAATTTTCTATTTGTCATAGTTCAAAATAGCCTAAAATTTATTAGCCGAAGTTTCCTTCAAGCCACGAATTCCACCGACTTCTGCAACATGCCAGAGATGCTCTCCGCCAGCTAATAAACGGATCCACTCAATCTAGCGTTCAGCGGACGTATTTTGGGTCTTGTGATAATCACTTTCGAGCGAGCAAAGTCGCACGTTTTGACTAACCTTATTCTCTTTGAATGATCTAGCCCACTTTCTTTGACAGCGAGCAAAATCGCGGTCTTGAATCTGATTTGCATAAAAGTAAGGGCCAGTAAAAATTCGCTTAATTTATTTTATTAATTAAGTCATTACCATAAACCAAATAAATATCTAAATTAAAAGTTATAAATATTAAGAACAATAAACCCTATCCGTATTACCATTTATTGCGTATATATATTTATGTGTTTACCCATATATTAATTTGAGTACTTTATTATAATAATATTAAGATCAACGAATTTCTTACACACCCTGAGCTCTCATGCAGAACATTTGATGTTACAAACTGGCAGAATAAGAACATCTGATGTTATAAACAGGCAGTATAGTGGTTAGTAGCATAACCTCGTTCCTGCCTTAGTAAGATCAAATTCTGTAAGTAAATGAACGAGAGAAATACGCGTACTTCGGATCATAAACTTTTAGACAATTTTACAAAATTCTGAATATCTGGCCTACTAAATTTGCCTTTTATATTTTCGATCGCCCGTGTCGCTACCTCGCATACTAAGCTTTGAGAAGAAATTCGTTGCTTTTACTGAAATAAATGTCTATTAGCTAAATTATTGTTTCAATTATCTCTCTCTCTCTCTCTCTCTAACATATAGGAGCATGAAACTTATTCGCGTAAAAGTTGCTTTCGTTTCCCCTCTGCTTCTAGTATTATTTCGTCGCGGAAAGTTTTTTTCTCTCGATATCTGGTCTTCTAACTCCTTTACCCGTGTATTTTATTCCCTTCAGATAGAATGTCGATTTCTCTTAGATAATCTATTTAAAATATTAAAACGATTTTTACATTAGAATCCCAAGTAGTGAATATGTCTAATATCTTTTGACGTTACAGTATAATCTTAACATATTCTTCTTATATAATTTATGAGCGAGGAACCATATTTTTCAAACAATTAGAAATTACTGAAATATTGTGAACTTACAGTAGTATTATGGGGGACGAACCTGACTCACCCGCTGTCTACTCAACATCTAAACCTATCAGTGCCAGCTTTGCGCTCTTGATTATACTAGCGTTCCTTGAGAGCTTTCTGGCTAAGAATCCAGGTTAGCTAATATCTCCCAGGCGTTGTCATCAGAGCATATTCTGGTGGTTATTCTGTCAGAGTAGAAGTCTGCCGCCAGGACAACCTCCGTGACCTCTCTTTCATTTGTCTAGCCGTTGCGGCCTATGCGGTGCAGGAATACACCAAAACGACCATGGCCACACACTACTTGTGTGAGGTTATCGAGTAGTTAAGGTTAACGCACTTTGCGTCATGCCACGTTCTAATACAAGGTAAGAGCCTATGCGTCTCTCTGTCTTTAACGCTGATATCCCATTCCGCTTGTAAGCTAGTTAGGCAGTCGGAACGTTCTTGTCTGGGCGATGTGCTCCGCGTATAATTTCGTGCTCTTTTTGCAGCCAGGACTTTATTGGCACAGTGCGTGTAAGAATATTCAGTGCGTCGAGAGACACTGTCAGATATGCACATGTAACGCTGAGAAGGCGTGCATGTTGTTTCCTTTCCAGAAGCCCTGTAGTCTTTGCTGTGAATAGTGTTTCTATCTCGACTGGCGCTCCGTAAAAAGAGCTGGACCTTATGATGCTGTAGAGGCATTTTCTTTTCCAGTGCCTGCGCTACCAATCCCCGCTGTCAATATAGCAGCCTGAGAGCTCACTACACTTGTTCCTTCCGCAGCATGTTTCACATGTGCGGCAAGGCGCAGCGACTTGGCCAGCACGACTCCCAAGTATTTAACCTCATTTGTGAGACACAGCTAATATCCCAGCACCCTGATATCGACTGGAGCACTTTACTTCTTCCTGTCAGCCATATAGCCTCTGCCTTTTAAGGCACAAGACTTGTGTGTGTGCATGCATGCTTCGATTAGGATAATTGCTTTATTGAGGTCTTCCTGCAGGTTTGCAGCATACGTATGTTTTGCCATAACAACAACATCATCGGCGAAAGCTTAAAAGGTAATCTAAGTAAACTGTCATACCGTTTCATAGAGTTGGACCCAGTACCATGCCCTCCGTGCCACAGTACCGTGCCACAGTACCGGACCCAGGACCGTGGAACACCGTCAGCTTTCTTGCTTTTCTGATCCATTCCAGTGCATTTTACTCGACAGGTAGCTTAAAATAGCTTCTCGAATATATTGGGGAACTCTGTGCTTCTAACGAAGTGCTTCATTTATATGCTGCGTCAGTCCGCAGTATTAAATGCATGTTTAACATCTAGCAGCACAAATGCGCCTCGACCCAGCTTTGGCGGCTCTGTCAGCTTGAATAACCGAGCGGATCGATTCCACGGTCAAACGCCCTTCTATAAAACCGAATTGCATAGGGTGCAGTCCATTAATCTCAATGAGGTAAGCTTACAATATTTGCAGTATAAGTCTCTCCTGTAGTTTTGCTACCTCATCTATCTAAGGTGGTTTTCTTCCACAATCGAGTTTTCTTCAACATTTCTTCGACATTGAACACCTGGAGCAGAAATGTGGGGATTACCTCTGCCAGCATCTTGATGACCTACCCTGGAATTCCGTCCGGACTGGGGAGTTTGCCAACTTTGATTTTGCGCAATGCGCGTTGTAGCTCCTCCGAGCAGAAAAAAATGCGTTTCTTCCCTTGGAGCTGTGGAAAGGACTTCTAATACATGCCATTCTCTGTTAGAAAGTAGCTCCTCGACAATTTCATTTACGTTTGCCGGAGGGGCATAGTACTTGTGGAGATGTTTAGTGACAACTTTGAACGCGAGTCCACAATGATCCTCTTCGATGGTGGTTTGGAGTTCCATCCAGCAGCGTTCTTGGCATCTTCTGACTGAAATGCGTAGTACCTTACGCCGTCTTTTTATACCTCTTTTTAACCAGCGCTGAGGTTTTTGCTTAGGTGAGTTGGTCTGACGATCTCTATGGTCCAGCAGTTCGCCTGATTGTGCGTGCTTCTACGTTGCAGACGGATATTGGAGTCGCAGGCTTCTATAACGCATACAACCAGTTGCTGGCTTGTTCTCCAGCTGTACTGTGAAACAACCAAATAGAGACGGATCGTAGGTCCCGTGCCAAAGATTCAAGGTTGTGCTTCCTTCTATGATATATTGGTCGATGGACCCGGATTGCTGTGGATGAATGAGGTCAATATTCTGCCCGTAGGCAACTCATTTTTCCAACTAGTTGGTCTAGCATATAGATTGCTTACGTAATAACAAGATTTCACAATATTTAGCCATCCTGAAATATTTAAATAACTTGTAAGTATCAAGCACACAAAACTATCTACCATAGAAGTATATTAGAACAAGGTGAATTTTCGCTTGCAATATTTTTGACTTTATTTTGCTAAATGCATAAGCAAAAACGATTTTAGCATCCCAAATAACAATAGGAATGGTTTTCTCTAAACTGCTTAAAAAGCGATCCAACTGATTAATTCGTATGTGACGTAATAATCTCTTTTAATTCAGAAAATTTATTTCAGATTGGCCATATTCACCTCATCGAATACATAAACGATGTTTACTGTTAAAAATGCTACGGAAGAGACCGAGACCGCCTCCTATAATACATCCCCCTCCTCCTCTTCCTCCACCACCTATATCACCTCCTCCACCGCCACCACCCCCACCACCGCCACCACCTACCATCACACACCATCATTCTCACAGCAAAGAACATCGTCATCACGAGCACGAAGAACACAATCACACGCATGCTCAAAATAAATTATTTGTGACAAAAACTAAAGTAATCGAAACGTACGGCCAGCATGATTGCGTAACTGCTATAAATAAGTTGCAATATCAAGTTCTAACGCACATAAACCACATTCAGGCGAGAGGTGATATGTGCACAAGAAACATCCATGAATCCAAACATAAAATCAAAATTCCTAGTATTAGTTCGAGAATCAGTGCTACAAGATATAGAGAAGTCTCTAACCGAAACCAGGCAGATATGGCAATGGTGACGCAAAGACCTGGATTTGATGAATCGAATAATAACGTTGAATCCATTCAAATTATTTCAAAGCTTTTAGAAACTATGATTAATACCAGAATATCGAATAATGGAGCAAATGGTGGAGCAACCAGTGGATCAAAAGGTGGAAATATGAACCGTAATTATAATAAGATATATAACATTCAAAATCATTACGAATCATCTGGAGATGTTATCATAAATCGGCCAGAATGTTCAGTAAATCCAATACCTGATAATTGTGGTATTAGAAATGCTATCATAAATCGGCCAGAATGTTCAGTAAATCCAGTACCTGATAATTGTGGTAGTAGAAATGTTATCAGAAATCGGCCTGAATGTTCCGTAAATCCACAATCTGCTAGTTCTGGTAGCTGGTCTCAGTCTCACTCGCAGTGTCAGCCTCTAAGTACACATAACCAGCCGAGTAACCAGTCTGGAACTATTCCATCATGGTTTATACGGCCATCTCCCAATCATGGTAGAGACAAAAGAAGTCTTCAGTATGATGATGAATTATTTTGTTCAAAATACGATGATCAATTTTTAAAAACATTTAAAATTGAATTTGATGCATTGAAAGATACTTTAGGTAAACTTATTGAGAATGAAGAACTACTGAGGGAAGGTGTAGTTCATCAAGCTTATAGCGTAATATGTAGAATAAAAGTAGATCTATCAATTTTGAATAAACATTTATTAAGGATGTTCGAAGAGATGAATAGGTGTGATACACTTGGTTGTAATCTACAACGTCCTTTACACGCAGGTATGGATGCACTCAGAGTTTTTTATTCTAAAATAAGTGGATATATGGATACTGTTCATGGCATTTTTGGATAATATAAAATTAAGAAAATCACGATCACCAAAATATGCTATGCTTAATTGGCTTTAAAAATTGAAAAATAATAGAACTAAATAATTCATGCTAATGTATTTAGAAAAATTCTGTAATAAAAAGAAATTTTTGAACAAATAAAAACATTTTATTTTATATCTAAGCAAATTTCATGAGCTAAACATTAAGTCTTTCACCCGAATGAAAATGCATGCTCGATTTCAAAGAACTCGATACAATCGCATTCTAAACGTGTATAAATACGCAAATGAGCCATCATCGCGCTCTTATTTGTACTAGAATAATCGCATTCTAAACATTTATATGGTCTTTCGCCCAAATCAATACGCACGAATACTATCAAATTGCTCTTGTGCGTACAACTATAGTCGCATTCTAAATACTTCTCCGTCATTTAGTAAAGGAAAACAGCGGGTTCTTTGTCATTTCGACTACAGTAAAGACCCCGGCGCATGCACAACATTCTTATAAGGTAATAATGTATTACATATAATGTATTAAATATTGGCGAATGCTTCGGACAAGTTAGGTTGCATTCATCAATCCACTTACCTTGTTTTTTGATAGAATATATTATAATATTCGCGAATACTTCGGGGTCGACTTGTAAGTACTTTTTACTCAATTTGTTCGGTTCACCGGTAGTTTAGGCCCCGCCTCCAGCGATAACGTCGTTTGACAGCTGTCATTTGAAAAACCAATACGGCGGTTGAAATAAGTAAATTCTGTATAACTACTCATCCGATTTCAATCAATGGTTTTTTCGCCCGAATGAATACATCTATCTAATATCATACGTTTGATTCATTTTACTATATATCTAAGTAAATTTCATTCCAAGAATTTAACAATAATAAAGAAATTAATAAGTAATTTAAGAAATATTTCCTCATACGGAAATCGAACCCGAGTCTTTTGCCCCGTCAGGTGTAAAAATTAAATGATGAGCTATATTCAAGCCACAAATAATGCTAATGTAAACTACTCACAAAAGGTAGGGGGTTAACATAGTGCAATGACAAACTTGTTAGAAGTAGAGATTCTACTGTCGAGATTTTAAATAGCCAAAGGGAATAAAGTCTAAATAATGGGAAAGCACTAAAATAAATAACTTCCAGAACAGTAAGGGTTTTTATACTTGTTGGTTCGATGATAGCAGTTTTTTAAGTTGGTTTTACCATGATGATTAATACTAAAATACTGGTAATGTGAAATAACTAAATTTAGAACAGTGGGTGCTAAATTGAAACGCGCAGCGTAACGTTTAAATAAGAAATCTAGTTTATTTGTAAAAATAGTTAGCTTGATATTATACGTAATTATAAATAACTAGATGATAACCCGTCGTAAAACGACTATCCATTACGAGGTCATATTTTATATTATTGATAAATTATAATATGTAGATGCTACGCTTGGCGCAGACAGATTATGCCGTATAATACATCTAAGAGAAAGATAGCCATTGCCGCTATATTAATTTATAAATCATAAATAAATGTATGTAAATATTATTAAAACCTAAGGGAAGACACCCAACTATGCCATACCGTATGAATTAGAAAAGAATAGTAGTCGTCTTGTTTAAATGTAATCGACTTGGGCCAAAAGCGTTCCAGACAGATGGACAGACAGACAGACAGACGGACAAAGCTAGACGTTTATATATAAATATAAGTAAGCGTTCTAGACAGACGGACAGACAGATAGACAGACAGACAAAGCTAGACGTTTATATATAAGTACAAGAGACGTACTAAGATAAAATAGAAAAAAAATTCTAAACCTGAATCCTATA
>WYDF02281927.1:0-17030 GCA_009867245.2 Adranes taylori | reverse complement strand
GATTGAAAGGAACTAACACATACTGATTTGTCTTAACTGGTTAGTTCCGTTTCACCGACTTGTTCAAGAAGTCTGTAAATAAACGACATGCAACGTTTAAAACATATTTTCAAATGGCTTATATATCCGGTCGTGGTGACTGAATAACTATTACAAGGTCGAAGACTTTGAATAACTATTACAAGGGAGTACAAATGATAGTTGCCCTAATGCTTGAAATACATATATGCTCCAGCCTGACTTTTTTAAGCTATTTGTGATTCCACATGTCATCACCAGGTAACTGGAATTGGACTAACTCATCTAATTGGAATCTGTAATTACCTTTAAAGAAATGAATGACAATAGAACCCATAAACACCATGTAAAAAGACACATTTCATAAACAATTATAACATTTATATATTTTTTTATGAACTTTATTAATATTAATAATTGTTACTTGTGTATAGCTTCTCATAGTCAGTTTTACCTGTATCAGTTTTGAAATTTTAATCTATCCAAATTGTCTGGTCTAGGTTTGGTGGCACCCAATGCAGCGTTTGAACTTCCCCCCCCCCCCCCTCCATGCCCACTAAAATATAAAATGAAATTAATTGAGAAAGCAATTTTTTATTCAATTCGTTAACACATCTTGGTGCTAAAATGAGGTTAGGAAGCGAAGTTCATACTAACCGCGTAGTTCATATTCAACCGGCGTCTCTAAGAATCTTTAGAAGTCCAAAACCAAGAGACTTTTCTTTTGGAACTTTGACAGCTTTTAGAAATCTTCTTAGGTGCGGCATTTCTGTAAAACCATCTGCAGGAAGCTCATCGTAATTTTCAAGCAAACATTGTACAAACTTAGGAACCCAGTAATCTGACGCCCAAACAGGGACCAATAAGTTCTCTTCCGAGCTTGAACAAGCAACAGCGGAAGCAACAGAGAGTTCCAGAGAGTTCTTGATTGGCTGAACTAGGAAACAGTAGCCGAAATCACCGACGTAATTTAGTGGAGTTATTGGTACCATACGGTCTCTTATCAGTCCGGTAAGAAATTTGAATTAATATCATGTTTGTTTGTGTGTATGATTAATGTTCTGTCTCTATACACCCTACTTATTTCCTTTACACCGCAACTGTTTAAGTGGAGACTTCTGGCGTTCGTCTGTCTCGGGCACTCGGTAATACACTGCTGTACTGTGTGATACTTGTGTTACCGATACGGACTTGCGTTACGCTTAACCACACGCTAAGTCGTAAAATCGCGCTGTACACGATATTATGCAATTTCTTTATAGTGGAAACCCTGGCGTTTGTCAGTGTCGATCGCTAGCTAACACGCTACTGTATAGTGTGGTACTAGGGGATGCAGTATTGACTTACATTTGGATTAGACACGCAGTTAGTCCTAAGATCGCTCCGTACCCGATATTACTCAATTTCCTGATCGTGCGGACTCCGGTGTTTCTTGAAGCTACCCACAAGACTCGAAGCTACCTAAGCCCTCAGAATTTGCAGAGGCCGAGGAAAGACGATCATTTCCTGTGCGGTCTCACTTTAAACGGACCTGGCGGCCGGAAGGATATAACGTCTATTTTACGCTATTGTGACACGCAAGTCCTCTGCGTTAGCAGGGTCGCGAGCGACTTCGCATAATTTTGGCGACGACCAGATCCGATTACTGATTTCGCTTACTTGTCAATACACTTTAACATTGAATTTCTCAGTTCTTGGTCCAAAGTCAGCGGCTCGTCTGCAACCTTCTCTCCGAGCATAAATTTCTATCTCATTACGGTGCTTCTTTTTACTACAGAAATACTCACCTCTTTACATTTATCTTTTGCAAATTGCAGTGCTTCCTTAACAAGGACATTTCTTTTGTGTTTTAAAAAGACCTTTAGAGTTTAGACTCGATAACAGCTTTCTCTAAGCTTATTTCAAGAACCTGCAAATCTTTTTGGACGTTGTTGACTTCTTCTAAGATATTATTCCATAAGCAGAAAAAACTAGGAACCACCACACAATACAGTTTGAGCTACTCCTCTGATTTCAGTCATCACACAAGGCGACGTCAATCGGATCTCTGGAAGAAAAACACAAGAGCTGACCAAATGTCGCGCAATCAGAAACGCCGAAGTCAAGAAAAGGAAGGCGATAGGTTCGCCAGCTGTTAGTCCAATAGGAAGTTGTTTATGGTGGATAGCATGCAATGAAAAAATTGCAAAGATTAGCGACTTGAGTGCCAAACTATGTGATTTCATTGCAACAACAAAGAATGATCATTCTCCCCTTAAGACTGGGCTAGAAAAATTGGGACTTAAGATATTTGCTTTCAAAGAAGAGTTTACAAAAGTTCCAATAGAGCAAAAGACAATTTCACTATTTCAGTATTTGTAAAATGAATCGTGAGACACAAACGGGAATAGAGTGAACTAGAACAAAAAGCAAAGGACTTCACAGATATGATGGCTGGTCGTTGTTCAGATGGCTAGGGGATGATTTCGACTCACCTGCCAAAGATTTTGCTTTGGCGCTTTAGCAAAAGGTATCGCAGTAGAGTTCCGGCTGCGTTTTGGTAGATTAGGAGAATTAAGGGCGCAGAATGTAGGGGTGGTAGCAGTCTTGCATTGTGCTAGGGATTGTGCAGAAGTAGACGAAAATAATAGTCTTCGCGGTATGGCATGTTATCTAACGAAAGAAAAGTTCTATGAAAGCTGACGGAGGAATCGGTGCTTGAAACTCTAGTTAATCTTAAGGAAAACGCTGAGATAAATGGAATTGGGAAGTAAAATTTGAAGCGGACTCGTTAGAATGAAATGAAACAGGATACAACAAATTATCGAGTTGATCGTTAGAGATTCCGCTGTAGAGATAGTCTTTTGCTCCCAAAGAGAAACAAAACAAACCTACGCCGACGCACCTCCCAAGAAGGAGCTACAATAGAAAAGCCAGCAACTATACAGGTAGCAGATGACGATCCGAGATATTCTAAACGAATAAGAAAACGGACATTCTAAACCGGAAAAAAATTTTATGACGCCTAAAAAAGGCGGAACCTATGGGATCTTTGGAATTTAAATAAGCGACCCGCGATAATAATGAGGTTCAAAACAGTATTGCTAGTGCAAGAAAAACAAGAGATGGGGCATTGCTAGTGGAAACTGTGAAAGAAATACAACCTACGCTAGAGTTAGTGCAAAACAATAGCAGTGGTCTCAGCGCTGGTAGTGTGAAGATGACAGTTGATCGGCCCTTCACAGAAATTCATGGACTGAAGATGGAGAAATCTCCTGAGAATATACAGCATGACATACATGAGGCCCTTTTACCATAGCAAAAAAAGTCAGAACTAATGACGCTAAAATCTGATATATAAAATGAAGACTGGTGGCGAGCGATATGATTCAACTGGGTAAAATCACAATAGAAGCACAAACAAACACACATAAAAACACACACAAACACAAACACACACGCACGACAGAGAGAGAGAGAGATCCTCACACACCCATGTCCTCACACACCCAGATCCTCACACACCCACAAATTATACACAAAGTGAAGATCAGTATACATTTTCAATAGTTCTGATGAAGATGTACATTTTACATAGAAACTGGTAAGCTTTTAAAAAAACTGTCCAATTTTGATCTGGTTAAGATGGCAGAGGTAGAAAAATCTCAGGTTATGTAGTCAAGTGTTAGAGGTAACAGGTGGATTTTTTGAGGTCTGTTGAATGTTCTAAATAAGTCACATATTTCTGTTGATTTCGAAATTTTGCGAAAATTATGACATGTAAGTCACTATATGGATGTAAAAATAGAAAGATTAATTGAATTGAAAGTGTCACATCTCCTCAATTTGTCATTGAATGTGGTGGTTTCCAGCGATAACTACTAGACTTCAATGTAACGTGCTTATTATAGTGAAGAAAAATAATTGCAGTCTGGATGAATTAAATGTTATGGGTCAGAATGAGTTTCACTCATTTCTCGATGAAATACGTACTGATTGCTAATTAGTAGATTCCGACTTGAAAGATGTCATGGCCGATGAAATTAATGTTTTCATAATGAGTTGTTCGATATTGTGGAATTCGATGTTGCTTTAGAAACTGCTGATTATTTAGAAAGCCACGTGACAAACTAAAATACTGGATGAGAAAGAAAAAATAAAATGCCACTTTCAAAATTATAGGCAATATTGCTAAAACATAAGATTGTTTGGAAAAATTATTTGTGGCATGTAACTCGAATAAATGAATTCGTAGAGCAGACTGGACCTAATGTATCGTATAAACTCCTACCGACATGTTTCTTCATCTGTTTCCTGATGCCCTCATGCAACACATTGTTTTCATAATCGTGGCTTCCTGGAAACGTTCATTTGAATGACAATTCTGTACAGCCAAAAAGAAACAAGGTCAATTATGATTACATATATAAAGTGAAACCTCTTCTCACTAAATTACAAGAGACATTCCTATCATCAGTGAAACCTCATGAGTCCCTGTCAGTAGACAAATCAATGATAAAATTCAAAAGCAGAAGCTCCATTCGTCAATATATGCTTATGAAACCCTTAAAAAGAGGTTATAAAGTGTGGGTTTGTGCAGGCCCCACTGAATTCATGAGTTGTTTCTAAATATATACCGGAAAGACATGACTGAAAAAAATTGGATGTTGGGGTTGTACGAGACCTCACGAGAGGTTTGGTTGGGAAACACCACAAAATAATTTTTTATCATTATTTCAATTCAATCAACCTTCAAAGGGCTGACGGAATCTATAGTTGTGGTACTATTCGACAAAAGAGAAAACTATTTCCAATATTTAAAGCAGGTACGAGCATGAAAAGGAGAAAAATAGATTGGCGTGTTTCAACTGATGGGTTAGTAGCTATGAAGTGAAAGAATAATCGAAGTGTGCTTTTTTGGGAAACTATCTTGATACTATGATAATGGAGACTGCTTTCAGAAGAAAGAAGGATGATTCTAGAGAACACGTCTCTTTCCTAACAATTCCTACATGGGCTACGTTGAACGATCGATATGTTGAAGAGTTTGTATGAAATTCATCGCAAATCGCATACATAGTGGCATTGCTTATTCATTTATTTTCTTGATGCATGTGTGATGATTGTATTCATTTTATTTCAACAACAAAGTTAGTAGAAATGTATGAACATGAAATTATTCCGTATGTCAGTAGCACGTGGATTGAGAGGGGCAGTGAAATCAACAAAACGAGGAAAAACTCTCCAGAGAAACCTGTAAACAAATTCAAAACAATAATTCCTTTGGAAGTGAGACAGGATAAATGTGCTCATATGTCTGTACGGTGTAGCTTACATTTTTTTTTTGTTGACATGTTTCAAGGCAACAATCGCCCCTTCATCAGAACTGAAAAAGTTTCCAGTTCCTAGTCAACTGGAAGTTACATTAAATTACTTAAATTTACAGTTTGTCTTCAAAACATTCAAAAAATCATTAAGAACAATTCCAAATATAACAACTTATTGTTTAAAATTAAAAACTTACATAATGTCATAACGGCAAAATGTGCTTGGGCACAAGTTGACTAGGAGATGGAAACTTATTCGGTTCTAATGAAGGCGAGATTGTTACCTTGAAGCATAACAAAAAAAAATTGTTCCTTAACTAATAAAAGTAGTTAATCAATTATATAGAGTATGTGGAACACTATTGAATTTTATTCAACATTAAGTGCTACTCCAACTCTAAACGTTCTCATCGTTAATCATTATAATCGTGTTAAGGCTTCATTAGCTGAATACTTGATGAGGGTAACATTCAATATGCAATTCAATCGTAATATGTAGTGACAGTAATTTTTTATGTGTATTTTGGTTTTCTTTTAGTGCTGGCATTGGTAAAGAAAGTGGTCAACATGGGCTAACGAGAAAGCACAAGGAATAATCCTTCAACTACCTTCAACGCGAGGAGGATTTTTTTATTAACGAGTTCTTTTAGGCAAATCTGTATACAGAAACAATTCATAGAAGATGAACTGCCTATAAGAATGACAGCACTTTGCACTTCCTCCCTCTCTAACCCCATCCGTAGATGGTATGAAACAGGCAGGCGCGAATGTTGTCGACTCATTATACCCATCGGCATCCGGTTTCACTCCCCATCTCCCCTGCGAGTATTCTGGACCAGCATTAGCATTACTCAGAATACTCATCCATGGGCACCTACTATTACTATACCATTGTAATCATAAAACACTAATCCAGATCCCTAAATATTATAAATTTTGTAACTACAATAACTATTTCAACTACAATCACTCAATTTATTTACACTAAACAGGTAGGAGGTGTCTAGCGCCTCCTACTATCACAGACTCACAGTTTTCATCGCAATATTCTTTACCTAACAATATTTTTACTTACCTCCCTCTCTTTCGGCTATCTCCTTTCTCTGGAGGATTCCCCTGAATAAGGCTGCCACAGGGTTCCAATTCTCCTCTCCCTCTAGCATCACTTCCACGACGTTGTCCACGCTTAGTCTTTTGCGAACTTGTGTTTCCGCCCTTTTCTTCAAGTCCTGAAAGGCCTCACATGCGAACAACGTATGCTCAGCATTATTAGATAACCCGCTGCAGTGTCCTCTGTCCGTACTTTCCCAGTGCTGTAGAGATAAGCCGCGTAGTATCGTGTCCCGACAGGGCTTCTGTTGACCAGTAGTCTATTTCTCCATGCATCCTAGTCGATCTAGTTTTTTAGACAAGGGATAAGACGTCCCGTCCTTCTTCCCTTTTACCGAGACGTCCCAGATTTGCTGCCATTTTCTCCTCATTATTTGACGCGGCTTAGTTCGCACAACGTTACCTGGAGTCCAACTTCGTGCGTCTTCGCCCTTTCTTGAGCCTCTTAGTATATCGGGGGCTTCCCCTCAATAACGCGCAATGCTTCCGTTGACGCCACAGCTCGTAGCCCTAGCCTTTGGACTTTAGTTAGAGTCTCTCCCAGACACGCTATCTTAGAAGCTTCGCACCACCGCGGAACTGCATACAATACGATGGAGTCCGCTGTCGAACAAAGTAATGCCGTCTTGCCGCTTTCAACCCTCGTACCCTCGGCACACATGCCACCCTCTATAATTCTGTATCCAGTCCCGATCAGTACAGACGCCACTAAGCCCGACTGCGTACGTAAGAGGTTGGAAAAGACGGAAAGGGTGGACTAGGTTGCTGTAACTAAGCGCGTATCGTACTACATCTACAGTTGCGCTACAAGTAATTTCAGGAAAACCCCCACTATACCTGCTCGCTGAAGAAAGAGCGAGAACCCACAAGAATAGATAAATGCTAGCTGAAAATAAAGAGTACACTTTAGCAAGGTGACAGGACCTTTGGAATGAGGCAACGATAGGAGCATGGACCAGTCGGCTAATCCCGAAAATTCGCCCGTGGTACCTAAAACAGCATGAGACTTTGGATTTCTGGCTCACGCAAGCATTAACGGGTCATGGTAGTTTTGCAGCTAACCTACACCACATTGGAAAATTACCCAGTGACACCTGTGAGCACTGTAATAGCGAAAGAGGTGATGTCGAACACACAATCCTGTACGGTGAAGCGTGGGCGGAGGCAAGAGTTTACATGCAGGAACAACTAGGAGAAGTGATAAGAGCTGAGAGTTTAGTGACGACAATGTTGGAAAGCAAGCGGAAGTGGGACTTTGTCGCCGGATATATTCGGCTTACCATCCAACGGAAAAAAGCGGCCGAGAAAGTCCGGAATAGAGAATAACCGAATAATAGAGAATAGCCGTTATGAGAACACTACGACAAGAGACTACAAATCTACAGTGTATATGCAAATCTACAATTGCAAATCTACAAATCCACAAATCTACAATAGTGGATCATAACCGGAGGGAGCTATATACACCCCCTTCAGTAGTATTCCTTTGCAAGGCCTAACAGGCTATGCACCAAAAAGTAGACCAGTAATTAGATTACGGAAACAATGGAAGCGAACGCCAAATTTCCGGAAGGATGTCCTGGCTAATAAAGATACCCGACAACGCCTACTACAGGTTTTTCGACCCTTAACACCTGGAACCGAAAAAGATATAATTGTTTATCGGGTTATGTGTGGGCGAGTGGTTGTTCATTATTAAAAGAATTGGATGTTCTTTACGAATGTATTATAAAGTGCTCTAGAACGAGTCAGAATTTATATATCCTGATACATTGCACACAGTGGCGGAAACACAGCATAGTTTGCTTCAAAGCAACAGGATATCGTATTATTTACTGTACAAGAAGCACGGGCAGTTAACTGATAACTACATCCGAATGTTGAGTCAAATTATCAGTATAACCTCGGCTGTAAATTGTTTTAAATAATCTAGAAAACAATATCGCTCTGGCGTCTTTCAAATGATAACAATGTTATCGCGTGTTTTTGCTCAATTGAGCTTAAAACATTAGCTTGCATGTCTAATTTGTCTCATCTGACTGATAATCCATTAAGAAGCCACATCCTACATTCGCCATATTTAATTCTGTTTAATTCTGTAGTACTCTATGTGAATGCATGTTATCTCTTTGTAAAGTGCACATGTCTTTAAAAACGGCTATATAAATTATATCTGTCAGTCAGATCAAAATTTCTATAGATTATTTTTTACATACTGCTATAATAATATTAATTAATTTATTGATTTATTTGTCTTTTGGCGTAACCAAGCAATTGTTTAATTTCGAACTAATTAATATTTGTTATGTAGTTCACATAAAACTAGTACTGCCGTTTAATCGTTTTCTTTGATAATACGTACCTAATTGTTTTATCAGATTTCTGCAACTATTTTACAATATTATTATTTTGTATTATCTTATAATATTATTATGTTGTATTAAATTTTGCGTATTATAAATTGAGAGATAAGATGATAAGGTTGGAGAAAAAGGGAGGAGTAAAAAAGGGAGATAATCAATGGCTTAAGGTGTGAAAGAGATGTTTGGAAATTGTATATAAGGGAAAGAGATAATAAGGGATGTAATAATAGGACACCCAACATAAATGTAGGAAAATGAAACAAGAAATGTAGAAAGGAGTTAAGTGGGGGAATAGAACAAGAGGATAGTGGTTCAGTAGTAGAGGAGGTAGAAAGGAGAAAGTTGAGAGAAAGTGCGGAGGATATTACGGTTGAAGAATTGCAGCGATTGATTAAGGAAATCATAAAGTGAATGGCGACAGAGCCGAATGGCATTCCGGTTGAGGTGTGGGGATGTGTGAATGAGGGAGGTATAAAAGCTTCAGTGAAAGGTACGAATACTGTATGAAAAAGAGGACTGGAAATGTCTCAGGAATTGAAGCAAGGAGAAATTGTGCCAGATAAAATACATGATAAGAGCGAGTTTAGGTGTTGTAGACTATAGAGGAGTGACTGTAATGAACGGGATATATAGAATATTTGCGAAAATTCAAAATGCAAAACTGGAAAAGGAGATGAAAAATATATTATTGGACACGCAGGCAGGGTACAGGAAAGGGAAGAGTAGAACAGATAGCATAGTTGCGTTGGACTTTATTATTATTGAGAGAGGTGAAGGGAAGGAAAATGTACGTTCTATTTATTGTCCTGAAATCGGCGTTCGATAAAATAATCAGAAAAAAATGGCGTAAAATGGAAAGTTGGGGAACATCTGAGAGAGTAATGAGGAACATAAGAAGTATGTATGAAGGACCTTAAGTAAGACTTTTGGATTTCATTATGTGCATATAATAGATTTTTGGATTGTTATTATATTTATGTTATAGAATATTTATATTGTTTACTTACAAAAATTTGTTTATTGAAATATTTGTATTTGGGTTGTGTTTTGTTATGCTAAAAATGGTTTTCACATTACATTTTGCATAACCTTATTTTGTATTATTTTACAATATTATTATTATGTAATATTCTACAATCTTGTATTTTATGTATTGTTTTGTATTTTGGTTTGTTCATTAAGTGAATATAATTTATTTGATTAACAGCTGTATACATTTTAATATAATTTTCATTAATTTGATACTTTTAAGTTATTTCATTTTGTGTTATGAAATAATTCTGTGTTAATTTCATAGTTAGTTTTATGTATTGCCAGTACTAGAAACAATATAATGATTTCTACTGAATTTTATAATTCAACATTGGCAACACTGCAATGAATGCATTTCTTTTTGTTCATATGAAACATGCGTTTCTTTTTGTTTCATATATTTAGAGAGAGTTGGTGTTATTTGTAGGTGTTTCTAAATTTTAAAGAGAAATAGAGATGGCATTATATTTGGTACATTTCATTATAGATGTACAACTGAGACAAAACACTTTCTTCATAATTAATTGCCTGTTCACCAAACTTTAGCTGTTTTTTATTTGGCGAATGAAGGATGTGGCTTCTTAATGAGTTATAACTCAGATTATATGCCTTGGCGAGCACTGTCTCATATGCATTGTAGATTTAGTCAGATTCATATGATTTTTTCTGAAGAGATTAAAAAACGCCTCAAACAATGCAACTAACCGGACACCAGAGGTGCCTACTGATTTAAAAATTCGTGAAACTCTGGGTAAAATATTTTACCGTTTTTTTTTGCTTCATTATTTTATGTAACCGATGAGGAATATTAGGAGTTTCAGCTTGACCAAATGTTATTTTTGAAAATTATTACCTTCTTAGGTCGAAAAGTCTGAGCTAAATTTTTCATATATTTTTAGAAATTTAGTTGCTATTCCTCAGTGAAAGTTATTAGTTTTCAGCTTCTATTTGAAGTTTCTAAAAACAGACATCACATTTCCAAAAGGTTTTTGAACATATGTTAGTAGATAGGTGCTCAGCATTAATTCAAGTTTATCACTAGGCACTTTAACAGATATTAATAATAAAAGCGCTAAGGGTTTTCATTGATTCACCACGATTGATGCTAGGTACACACAGCACATGAAATTTTTCACTACTGATTTATTTCACATAACGGCATAAAGTTGCTACTGTCAAATTATATTTCCTTTGGGTAGTTTGTACAACATTACCAAGACTGTTATCATTAAATCGCGAGCCCAACTCTGCCTAATGATACTGTTCAATCACATACGCTACTTCTATTCAATATTGATCAATCACATTAATTCTTCTTTTTCTTATAACGCCGTCGCCCTGCGAAGGTTGGCGACCCAATTTAACTATTTTGGCTCGAAAAACTTCATCCCTGAAGATATAGCTCCTTGTTCGTCCAAGCCATTTCCTCAGATCCTTTAGCTACGAATTCTGGCGTCGTCCTATTGATCTTTTGCCCTGAACTTTCCCTTCGATGATCAGTAGGAGGATCTTCATACTTTTCACCACACATGATGTGCCCGATGTATTGCAATTTTCTTTCCTTGCCAGTTCTCATTAACTCTAACGATTTGTGCATCATACTGAGGACTTCGATGTGTGTCCGTCTTGCCATCCAATATCATTTGGTATAGATACATTTCCAAGACGTCTATATGATTTTCCATCTCCTGGTTGAATATCCACTTTACACATCTATAGAGTAGGACAGGAACAACGTTTCAGCGCAATAATCACACATGGAGCTGAAGATCGCGTGCGATGTAAAAGTTTTTCATGCGGGTGAAAGTTTTGTTAGCCTGCTCGATTCTAGCCTTCTAGATGTCGATTAACTTTGTTCATTCACTGATCACTTCATTCACAACAGCTCCCAGGTATCAAAATGCATGAAATTGGTAGATAAGTCTATCATTTATATATAAAACAGCTGCTTGGTTGTTTGGGTGTTGGAGAAAACAACGCGCTTTGTTTTCTTGACGTTCACTTTAATTACTGCAGTCAAATAACACCAACAAAGGACACATATATATCAACTCAGTTTTCATATTTAATAACGTTTTTTGCGATCGGCAAAACAAAATAAAAGAATATTTCAGTATGGGTCGATCAACAACATCGATTCTTTCTATAATACGGATATGTAGATGTTGTTTCTGTTTGTTAGTAAAATCTACATGGACATCTTTATTTAACTCGATGTGCCAGGGTTTAGTCCAGATATTGATTCTATTAATGGAGATTTGAAGTTTCTCTGCAGCCTCTTCATGTTCTTTTTTCCAACGGCCATTACTACTGTGTCATCGGCAAATGTTGCTATTGCAAATATTCAAGAGTAGATGTCGCTGGTATATGTGACAATTGGTCAATGGGTATATGTAGAGAATTGGTCTTCATATTATACAGTTCCAGGTTGAAGAGGATGATAAATCCTAAAGCCTCCTTCAAACAAAGTCTCCAATCTCCCAACAATATACAATCCCTTCAGGGAGTAGTGGAGTTTTAGTGGGTAAAAATCCAAAAATCCCACACTGTCGGATTCAATGGGCATCCTTTGCCTTTTGAAGGTTTCTCCTCTTCCTACGTAAAACAAAAAAAAAAGGTTTTCATATACTACCTTGTACTTCATATACTACCGTATACTACCTTTCTTTGATTTCTTTTAATTCAGAATAAGTCTCTTCTTGCTTGATTCTAAAGTACCTTTCTGATAAATAAAATTGTCGGATTTGCGCATATTGTTGTGGCAGGAACAAGTTCAGTTTATAGCACAAACCTTTATGCCAAATTTTGTCGAATGCCTGCGCCATATCCAGGAAGACAGTGGAGCAGTTTGTTTTCCTCTAGAGATATTTCAGTTACGTTGGACTTCCTATGAACTTGGTCAGTAGTGTCTTTCTCTAAAACCGAATTGATGACACGGAATCAAATGCTTTTTGTCAATTATAGATTTTATTGAGGAGCAGTGTTTCATATAATTTCGAAATAATCCAGTAACATCGATATAGGTCAATATGATGCAACGTCTTAAGGGCATTTCCCTGGTTTGTGGATCGTGATTACTTCCGCAACGTTCCAAATCTTCGGAATGTACTTCAGTCTGAAGGCTGCATTTATAGGATTGATAAGTTTTAGGATAGCCATTATCGGGGGTTGCTTCAGCTTCAGAAGTACGCCAGTGATTAGGTCAAATCCAGGGTCGATGTTCATTTTAAGTTTTTTCTGATATTTCCTTTGACGAAGTGGCTCTGAAGAATGCTTCCTCCTGTTCAGGTTCAGTCCAATTGTTAGAGTCTTCTCCATCTTCAGCTGCAAAATGTCCTCTAGATGTTCTGCAAATCTGTATGCTATTTGAATATGAGGGATCTTTTTAATCGCTATAAATGAGTATAAATTTAATAGCTTGTAGTTAAAGTGCTATTGATGATATGATTTGCTTCAATTTAAAACTACTATAAATAATTGTTATTGACCAGTTCTTGATATTATACGGTATAAAGTATAACTAAATTCAATAAGTGAGATAAGTGATAATTAAATCAGTAAAATTAAATAAGTCATTATAAATTAAAAAAATCAAAAAACATCCAGTAGTTTTCTAAACCAAATTTGTTATTCTGATAAAATGTGTGTAGAAGGAAAATTTTGAATATCACTGATAATTTTTCTAATGTGATATAAACAGAACGATGTTCAAAAAAAAAGCTGTTGTAATATGAGAAAAATATGTGATGCGTATTTGATGATGCACTTTATTCTTACATGTGTTCGGGAAATAATCAAACCACATGTTATGGTTTATATCTATCGGTGTTCTCTGTTTAAATAATCATGACAAGCTCTCGAATATTTTCGGCTATTTCATTTGCTACTACACTAACTTACATGCATAACTGTAGAAGTGGACTTGGATCTAAGAATCAAATTCAATATTAAACAATTATAACATTAAATTAAAAAAATTGTAATAAGGCTTTCACTAATATGTTCAGTCCTGTTTAGAAAAATGTACAAGTTGGTATATATCCTGGACTTTCATCTAATTGGGAAATGGCACAATCCAAATGTTGATGATCTCAAGACAATTGGAGAGAAAAGAAATTAACTAAATTTTTATTTTCTAAGGATCTAAAACTCACAGCCAGTAACGAAGATTTTTGCGGCCCAGTATTTTTACTGCAGGTAATTTCATCAAGGAATGCCTAATTAAAGCTACAGAAATTGTTTGAAAGCCTCTATTTGTTTTCGCTAGACTGCTAGACTGCTGGTAGACTGCTAGCGAACTTCGCTAGCAGTCTACCAACTGTTGAAGGCGACACTGGTTCTCATTCAGGATGCCTCATGTTAACTTCATCTGCAACTTGTCTTAGCGAGAAGCCTTCTTTTCCACAAAGGAGGATAATCTCTACCCACTCCTCAATGGTCAATATGTTTCAGTCCTACAACAAGAAAACATAGCAAAATTAGTAAAATCCTATGGTGCGGGACAGCCTATATTATACATCAAGAAGTACTATGTACGAAGGTAATAAACGTGGAAAATATGTCATATTATATATCAAGAAAGATTAATGTCATAAGATCTTGAGGCTTAATCAGCGAAAATCAGCGACAATTCTACCGTTTCTTAATTGAATTAGAATGCAAATATTCGGGTCTACCTTACCATACGGAGGTACGTTCATTATCCTACACAAGACTCTTAAACAATTTTGGAATTTGAAAGAAGAAATATGTCAGATTTTAAAACACAAGTTTGTTTTCAAACACTTATACGATTTAAATTGAACTTTGTAAGAAAAGATCAATACAAACAGATGCCACAAAGTTAAAGCATTCAATGGGAAAAGCAATCGAAAAATCAAGATTTAACGCCATGGGCGTAGGTAAGGGCGAGACAGGTTGGGGGAACCCCTATCACTTTTGGGTTTTCTGCCAACAACATAAACAAGAGGCGATTCAAGTGGAGAAAATGTGTTTCCCCCGTTTGCCAGCATTTTGATCCACCTGCCTTGCCGAAGTGTCATCCACTCCTTAGTGTGAGGAAATTTCAAATTTACAAAAGTTACAATATTTTTACAAATTTTTACAAATTTACAAATTTACAATATACAAAAGATTTGAAGTATCGTATTTGGATGCCAGACAAAGATTTTAAGTTTTCTGTTTCCGGTAAACAAGAAAATAGCCGAAGATAACAGAATAGATTGAAAGCTATCATAAAAACTGTTTTATTATGTGGACAGCAGGAGATTTCATTAAGGGGTCAGCAGGAGCAGGGTTATATAAGATTATCGGAACTCGAAAATAATAATGGTACTTTTAGGATCCTTCTTTGTTAGCTATTAGTTTTTTTAAAATACCCAGTAAATAAGATTTAAGCACGTTTCCAGGCTCCTGACTATGTCATAGCTAACATTCAGCTTTTGATTCCGGGTTGCACCGAAATGGACAAAAAAGTTATCGAAAGAAATCCAAAAAGCTAGGAGCTCTATATTTGAGTTCTAATGAGCAAAATTCGTTGCAATCTGACTCTTAGTCTGAGCTGTGGCACACAAGGTGAATACATTCTTCTGAAAATCCATCTACTGCTCTTAAAGCCATTAAAGCATGTGATGCGGACTTCTACGCACATATACAATCAATGCTGCCAAGTCTCCAACTCGGGAGTCACTGTTTCAACAGTGACTTCCGACCGGACGTTTTCAACGTTATGGCGACTTAAAAGCTATGTCCAAAACAGAACAGGACAGGAGCACCTCACGGGATTAGCTCTTCTCACAGTACACCGAAACATAATTTTCTGTCCTGAAGATCTAAATCAGTGTTTTATATTAAACGAACATGATTAAATCGCATTCCTAAGAATCTTTAATCTTTGTTTATGTACCTAAGCATAGTAAACCCCTCCCATTAAAAGATATACTAGTAAAGTTGCAAACTAATAAAGGTTATGAGAAACTGAGTTGTATAAAAAATTTCAAAAAACAAAGTCTTAGAACTGAATTTTTATTCATTTGCAGGCAAATTTTCTTCATTTTTTTCCATTTGGTCAATAAATATAGAATCAATGTCTAATCATATGCAAATGGAGGTGAATTAGATACAAATTTGAAGAAAAAATTCATTGAAGATGGAGTGCCTGAATTTTCCAGATTGAGGGTCATCTTTAAGATCCCTAAACTTTCGCCATAAATGTATTACATCATGAATTCTCTCTGAACATAATCAGAGAAAGATTAATTGTTTTACATATTCATTATATTTTATAAATTTAGTAATATTATTAATCTTATGCATAGGATATATGGTAAAAAAATTTAATTTATATTGAACGAATGCAAATACATTTAAATAACATAATGAGCAGAGGTAAAACTAATTATACAATATGCAGTCAAGATATTTGTGCTGTATGTTTTAAGTTGTTAATAATTTCTCTTTTCTACAACATATTTCAAGTCTTAAATAAACTTTGTTTGTTTTAAAGTCCAACAGATTTTATAAATAATTATAAGATATTATAAGCTAGATAAAATGATTAATAAAATCTTTCAATTGGTAACTTTTAATAAGTAACTTTTATTAGATATTTTGTGTATTGGCTAGATAAGCTATTTAATTCCACATCAATACACACTTTTACCAAAATATTAAGTGCAAATGCGTATAAACTATTTTTTTGTTCGATGTAAATCGACTAGTATCCTAATTATAACTATACCCATAAGTAACAAGTTTTGGTAGCCCTTATATTTATTTTTAAATATGCTTTGGTTAGACAACCAATAATACACTATACCATAATAAATCTAAAACTTTTGTCATTTCCAATCGGTTTTTAAAATTTTTAAGAATACTCCTGTTTTTCTTTTTTTATTGCTGCAATTCTCGGTGTAATTTCTTTTTCTTGGCACCCGCCTAAACTTAAAACCTTTTTATTTTGGCTCACGTTAGTTAGCATTTGAGTTGCACAACCATAACCTGCATATTAAATCATTACAAACTTAATAATAATAAATGGTGAATGCTACGGAACATCATTAACAGTCCGAAACTGTTAGCATTAATTTATTACATCTAAACGTTTGTATCGCTCTATTCAATTTTATATAAATTGTTTCAATGATCAATCAATGGCTTTTAGACAGTAATAATTAACACTGTTTAAAAGTCATAAATTAAA
>WYDF02281916.1:0-17030 GCA_009867245.2 Adranes taylori | reverse complement strand
TGAACTGATGAAACCCCACACACAGTCAAATAGGCTTGTCGTCAGTTCGATGTGGCACACCATTTGATGAAATTTCAACAAACCATCAGTTCAGTTTTTTGGCATGATGCCATGCCAATTCTACCCCATATACGTCAATTCGATGTGTCAGTTCGATGTGTTCAAGCCAAACTGACACATCGAATTGACCGTGTATGACCCCCCTGATGAAATTTCATCAAACCATCAGTTCAGTTTTTTGGCATGATGTCATGCCAATTCTAACCCATACACGTCAATTCGATGTGTCAGTTAGATGTGTTCAAGCCAAACTGACACATCGAATTGACCGTGTATGACCCCCTTAACTGGTAACTCTTTTCAACATATCTTGTTTCAAAACTCGATGAGCAGTGCCTAGATATCCAGCGATATTCCTGCAAATACCCCGAACCATTGATTCTATACAAATAAAAGCTATATAATTTTATTTTGAATCAAATTTCTATTTTACGTTTTCTTTTCTGAATTTCCTTATATTCGCTACTAAAGACTAAAGACATTATAATGCCAAATTCCCTTCAGTCACAATACATAAAAATTGTGGCTGTTTTTTTTTAATACCGCATTCCAACTTTCCATCTTTGAAGCACTTAAGCAAAGATTGCAAAGCTGGTTGTTTAAATTTCGTTTTATACAATTTTGACTAGTTCGATAGCATTATGCTTGATAAAAGTTGTAACTTGTATAGTTCTAGTGAACAAAACATGATAAGTGCTTCTAACAAGTTTTTTTATATCGTGATTAACTTCAAATATATTCAAATTTTCCATGCAGAGACCATATTTAAAAAAGTTTAAATAATGATTTTTTAACAAAAATTAAAATTAAATTTTTTAACAAAAATCCAAATTTCACATATGGCATTAATAATTTTCAGAGATTAGAAACATTTCTCATAAAACGAATTAAAACATGGATAAAAATTGAAAATACTATCAAAAAATTGTATTTACTTTGTTCTTTCTCCTGTGCGCAACTTGCTTAAATTCAGGAGATCTAATATAGTAATAGAAAATTGACAAGTAATACAAAATTAGTTTAAAAATATTGAAATTCCTTATGGTGTGCATTAAGTTTTCGTAAATAATATTTTAAATTGTTTGTACTATTTCAATTCACAAGACCAATTTTATTATAATACTATATTACTGTGTATAAAAAATACTAAATGTATTTTGTGTCACTAGAAAACATACAATATACCTTATTTTAAATATTCAGACTAGACATTTGAACATAAAAATAATTAAAAATTTTGACTTGTTGAAATGACTTTGGAACATAAATCTACGAAACACGATCTTTTTATCACAAAATAGTTTCTGTTTGTACGAGGGATGCTTTCCTACGCTTGACCAGACCGTTACTAATGAAATGTTATCGTTCCATTTTGAGTATATACCTAGCCTTGACAGTGCAAAAAAGAATCTGGTGTTCTTGTAGAGAAACAACCTGAAATACAACTGTAATACTCATTTAGAATTTTATAATTTTAGATTAGATGTATACCCTAACACGGTACGTAATTGTGTATACCCTAACACGGTTAACCAGCGTTGGAGATCGGGTTTTTGCTCACAGATTTGTATTTAATTGTACCATGGGCGTAGCTGTAAAATCTTAGTGGGAGGGGTTTGCTATAACCAGTTATGTAAACAAAGATATAAAGTTTTTAAAAAATTGTGTTTTGGTGTACTATGAGAAAAGCTAACCCAGTGAGGCGCTCGTCCTGTTCTGTTTCAAACGTAGCTTTTAAATCGCGCCAACGCTAAAAACGTCGGTTCGAGAGTAGCAGTTGAAACAAGCCTGTTGGAGAAATTTGTAGCATTGTTTATATATTTGGGTAGAAGTTCGCATCACATGCGTCAATGACTTCAAGACCAGTAAAAGGCTTTTCAAAAGAATCTATCCACCTTGTGTAATACAGACCATACTTAGAATCAGATAGCAACGATTTTCGATCATCACAACTCAACTATAAGGCTCCTAGTTGTTTGGATTCGTTTGATAACTTTTTATGTTCATTTTGATTCAAGACCTGTAATCAAGACCTGCATGTCAACTATGACATCTTCATGAGTCTGGGTGCTTGCTTCCAGCTCCGTATTCAAATGATCCACAAAAGGAAATAAAAAATGTCTACGCTAATGTTCTTCGACTGCGCCTGCCTGGAGATTTTGGCGATAAACATGTTTTTCAGCCAAACACGAAATCATTATCTTGGTAGAGGTCATTTCCTGGGGTTCTTGAAAAATTCGCGTAAATCGTTGTTCGCTTCTTAGAGATTTTAATGTGGGCATCAGTGTCCGCAGCTAACTGCACAATTTAGTTAAGTTATCTGTTAACTTTTTGTAAAAATTTGTTTAAATGTGTCATATAACCTAAAATTGTCAAGAGATTGTACTACAATTTCATATAACTCTGCAACTCTTTCAATTGAGGCATGTTCTGCGTCAACGGTTCTCGGATTAAGAAACAAGCGTAGACTGAAAAAGAACCTGTAAGACGTGCCTGTAAGGCTTGCTACAAGAGCTCGTCTCCTAAAGCCGACTATCTGTAGAAAGTAATGGTGCATTTTATCGTATCGATGTAGTTTCGAATAGCTGGTAATTCGCAAGAGTGTGCCAATACTAGGCTAAGGAATCGTTAGCACAGTGTACATAAAGCGCTCTGGAAAACTATCTATTAATGATTGTTTGCACTCTCTTTAACATACCACTCATAACGACAAAACTATCGTAGCCTGACCAACCATGCAGCCGAGATCTAAACCATGTGAACGAAGTATATTCAAAGTAGTTGAAGACAAATCTTTGGCAATAACATCCTCAATATGAATAAATCCTAGGAAGTCCTGCCACACAACAGCTTTTTCCCACGAGAGATTGACATAGCTGAGACATTTATTTAGAACATGGAATATCCGAAATCTCATGCGTCAGAACCGAAAAATATTTAGCACGTTTCAGTCTTTCTACACTTGCGTGCTTAGAAATTGGCCCACTATAATCTATTGACTAACTATATGTTGTTTCTAATCTATTTATCAGATCAAGAAAATATTATGCAGTTTGAAAGACAATTTAATATGCTTTGATATGAGTTTAAATTTATAGAGTGCTTATCGTGTATATGCGTAGCAACCGAATGTGGTTATAAGAGAATAACAAACTTGTGACAGAAATTATTGGATTTGCAATTGAAATTTGCACAGTATTCGTTTGTCATAATTTGATTAGTTTTCAAGTGTGTGAGTTTAATGCATATTATACCGCAAAAGCCGCCCAAGTAAGCGCTTTAATCGAAAATGGACATACTCAGCGAGCTTATTGGTCGACAACTCCATATGACACGCTCAACTGTTCGAAGAATGTACCAACGTTATGAGGAGACTGGATCCTTTCATAGGCGGCCTAGTACCGGCAAAAAGCGATATACAACGGATCGTGATGACCGCTTTATTGTGTCAACAACATTAAGAAATGCATTGGAACAGTGGGGGGCTGTTTTATTCTCAGATGAGTACACCGACCCTATTCTCATTCATAGAGACGACCGTGGTTACGGGAAAGGAGATTTAACGGGTGATAGGTACATGGAGGAGCTTTTAACATTTCATGTGGTACCTTACGTCGACTACATTGGAGACGAATTTATTTTTATACATGATAATGATAGGGAGCACACCGCAAGAATCGTTCAAGATTACATTGCAGAAGTCGGTTTTCAGGTTATGGACTAGCCAGCATGCAGTCCCAGCCTAAATCCGATCGAACAATGTATGAGATGAGCTAAAACGAAGAATTCGTGGTACACCTCGTGCCCCGACCTCGATCCCAGAGCTTATTGTTGCAGTATAAGATGAGTGGCTTGACAAAGAGTTTTTTCATGCATTAATTTCAGAATTTTAGGTCTAAGAACCCGAAATATTTTTAATAAATGTAAACAGATATCAAATTGACTCATATCAAAATAAACTTATATCAAAATGCATTTTAAATTGTCTTTCAATGAGCATATATTTTTTCTTTCTTTGATAAATAGATTCGAAACAAAATATAGTTAAAGTCAAAACTTAACAGTGAGCCGATTTCTATGCATTCAAGTTTATTATCTTTTCCTGAATAATTTTTCCGTAAGTCTCTATGATATTTTGAATTTTAAACGATGGGCACATAGCCCGACTACATTTGCAAAGAAAGTGCCCTTTGAGGCATTTGTAGATTTTTGCGATTCTGCTAAAATCTACCAGTGAGTACAGTGTTTGGTCCCTACGACCCCGTCTTTGGTTCCAAAGATCATGCGCACTTTCGAGACGAAAATTTTTCTCCATTTGATTAATCTCTTGTTTTTGTTGTTGACAGAAAACCCAAACTGATAGGGAGGGGTTCAAACACCTAACCTCCTCCCCTACCTACGCTCACGAATTGTAACCTATATTCATTGCATTTAACGATGACAGATTTCAACAACTACTGTAGTTCTTCTTTAAGAGTGATTAATTCGTACTCAATCTAATTTCTTCCGTTATGTTTCTTATAACTTTGTGGAACATAAATCCGCGTTTAAATTATATAACAATAGTGAAAAGTGCAATCTTGACACACATAAAAACACATAGCATATTAGTTTCACATCTTTTTCAAATTTTATACCTGTTCGGGAATTTTCAGATATAAATTTGCAATTATTCGAAGGATTTTTCATTTATTTGTGTAAATCTCACTAGTTTTCATGTTGAATTTTATCAAAATTCTTTTGAATTTCTTTTTAATATATTCTTCCCTAGTTTCAGTTCTCTTCAATTTAATCAATTTGATTTTCTGATTCATCTGTGAGATGTTCTTTTTATTTCAGGATTTGGATCCTTTTAATAATTTAAGTAGATAATTATAATTTTTATGATTTAAAATTTTTTTTGCATGTGTTAATCCGAAGAATAAGATGCATCCCTCGTACAATTAATATAATTTCAATGTAAACAATCAATCTTATGTAAAGCGTATAAAATATTATAACCGTTTATCCGTTAATAAAATATAAAAAAGAAAAACGTTATTATAAATAAGCAGACTAGAGATATTTGAAAATAACAATAAAGATAAGTTATAAATAAATATAATCATATAACTAAATAATTAAATTTAAAATCACTTTGGAACCAGAATTCATACTGAGAGCATGTTTTTATCACAAAATATTTCTTAATTTCGAAAAATATGTTCGATTGTTTATAATGCCGCTTCGTTTTAATGTTTTTAATGTTAAACACACTTTGTGATCTTATTACTACTTCTTTCTAAGAAAATAAAAAATCCCTGAGTAAATATGTATTAATAATCAATAGTTTAAAAACTTTAGAAAATATATTTATATAAGTTTTAGAATAATCTGTATTGCAAGTTTTACACTCAAAATGATCCCTTTTAAAAATCAAATTTTTGGCGTGTCAAGTATTTCAAATTCAGAACAAAAACATTTGATCTAATTAGAGTTAAGCAATTTTCAAATTACCTATTGACGACATGCAACACCCAATTAGCATTAAAAAGCCAGGAAGGGTATATGCGCATTTCTGGTCCAAGTATCTAGCCGTTCTCAGTACGCTCTTTTTCAGAACATCAATATTTAACGACTTTGAGCTCTGCGACGACAACGACTTTGAGAAAATTGATTTACTCATCTAATTAAAATAAAAGTTATGTACGGCTTTAAGTAATACTATCATATATTCATACACAATTCCATCTACGCGTGTGTTAAGCTAATACTAGAGGCGAATCAAGGAGGGATTAATATTAAGGTGCTTTGCTTGTTAAAGTTCTTATGAAAATAATTCCATTTCGATTGTTGAGGTGGGATAACACCTACGGATTCGCCTCACTTGGGTTGGTCAATTCGTCTACCTGTAAGAACTCTGTAATTGGTACATATGTAACGGTAATAGAAGATTCAAAATAGTTTAATCAGGCGAGACGTGGTGTAGAGTTTAAAGTCGTTAGGCATTTATGCTCATAAGAAAACGGTACTGATGACGGCTAGACACCAATGCCAGAACTCCGCATCTACCCTTCCTAACTTTTTTATGCCAATTGGGTGTTGCATGTCATCAATAGGTAGTTTGAAAATTGATTAACTGATCAGATTAGAATAAATAGTTATATATATATATATATATATATATATATCTTTAAGTAATACTATCATACATTCATACACAAAAACATTTGAACTAACATAAGAAAATCTTCTCCCGTTCATCTTGTTGATTTTCGTAGAAACGTTTTATGACGAATTAATAAAGTATAACTCGAAATGATCAATCTCCCCAATGATCTAGTTTTCTTTGATGAAAAGAGTTTAATGAATCTCAAACAAGTTCTTTTGTAGAAATTTGCATTAAAAAAAATTGAAATGACATCTGATCAATTTTGAAAGGTGTCCGCGCTCATCAAATTGGTTTTAAAGGCAGATAGTTAATGCTAGATTAAGTTGACGTCGATAGTAGCCAGTTGGTACTTATGTCGGTTCGATTGAGTTAGTATAATTATTTAGTCGGGTTTTCGGATACGAGTTCAAACGTGATAATTTTGGAGCATGTGGAGCTCGCATTCTATTTAACTGCTCTATAGCAAACTCACTGTCTTCATTTGTTATAAAATGTTTTCTATATCCTTAGTAATACTTTCATGCCTTCTCAGAGGATGATTATGCGGATACCTATTGATGGTTTTGACAATTCTTTTAAATCAATTTTGAATAAGTTAAGTAATTCATTACCTTGAAATTTATCATCTTGTTTACTTGAGAGAAATTTTACATTTTCTCTCAAGTAGTTGAGAAGAAAGTTTTTTTCTTTAAATTCAGGGAAATCCTTTTTTATATCCATATTTCGATCAGATAAAAAATGTTCAAGTTTCTTATCCTTATTTTTATAAAATATAGGGAAAATAGATGTTAATGTATTTCCTGTAGTATAAAATATTTCTTGGTTATTTAGTAATTTATCAATTTCATCGCATTGTGCATATCACTAGCTTTGGTATAGTTCATGTTAGATCAAGAAGGTAGAATCGTATTTAATAGCAAAGACTCAAAGCATTTCTTTACCGCACAGCCAACGCTAATATACTTAGACTAACCAATTGTTGATCGACTAATTCAATGTCAAATTAATCGACTAGTTATAAGATTCTACAATCAATATTAACTGAGCCAATCTTTGCATCATGCAGTATGTAATGAAACTTCTGATTATCAGTATATACGAATCCGCTCACAAATTGTTTTTCTATAACTAATATACATCGATACCTTACATTGAAAACCTCGTAAGTTCAACTTTTTGCAAACTTAAGTTATAGCCTACTGTGTTATGGGGGCCCTATTGCGTGTGTTTTGAACACCTAGTAACATAACTTTTTATATTGTAAAGCCAAAAGATATTAAACGAATTCAATTCTTGGGATTCTACTGCAGAGATTTTAAATAATTTAAAGGGTGAAAGGGAATAATGTTAAGTGATGGGAAATCATTAAAATAAATCTATTCCGTAAAATAAAATGAGATTCATTCTAACTGAAAAAAAATACACGCGCAAGATGATTTTCATCGTGAAGGTGTTACTTTGTAGACAAGGGGGAAACTAGCCGCGACAAAAGCACCCAAAAACAAAGGTGAAAAGAAAATAGTCTTTTTACGTCAATGAGTTTTTGCATTCATGTTGTTAAAGAGAGACAATGAAAAACATTTAAGTGATATGCTTTCTAATAAGCAGAAGTGAGATGCAAGAAACTTCTGTCGAAACTTAGTACGAAAGATGGCGGCGCGGTCGAAGTGAAATTATTAAAGCGAAAACTTAGTAGAGGAGAGATGCAGAATTTTGGTAGATTTTGATCAGTTTAGTATTAAAGTTTATTTCTAATCACGCGCATTTTACTTTCATTATTTTCCGACGAATGGGAAGTAATGAAGTTGTGAACGAGGTCATTGAAAGGATTCTTGTTTTATTTTGGTTTATTGAGTAACTTTGGTTCTATAGGATTTAGAGTTCGAATTCTTTTTTATTAAATTTTGTTAAATATTGAAATTTATGTTAATGTAATATTTTATGCAATAAAGGTTTGTATTATTATACTTGATTTGGAAAAAATCAAAATTGAATTGCAAAAAGGGCAATTTTAAACCAACAAAGTGAATTTGATTTGAAAGAGGTGAATTTTGAGTGCAAATTTTGTAGACATTATAAACAACAAAATATTTTTCACATTTAAAGTAAAAAAAATAATCAAATAATATAAGTTTTGTAAATCTAAAACTACCTTATTCTATCAGAAAACTTTTTAAACTTTAAGACTAAAACTACTGGAAAGCCATTATATTATATAATAATATAGCATCAATATTTTACTTTTCCCAATATAAAACTACACTGATCTCATTAATTTATATAATTTTGCATTACAAATTGAATATTTTTAGTATTCTAAATTTTTTCTCATTTTAAACAAAATATATCTACAAAAATCACAATTTTTATTGTATTCAAAATACATAATTTTCATCATTGATGCGTTTGCTTTTTTTATACTTAGCTTAAGATTATCGAACTCCTATTCTACTAGCTGCACCCTATATTACTTTAATTTTTTGTAAAATTTGAAAATGTTTTTAAATTGCCATTTTAGACAGTCAAATCAATTTCTTAATGCTAAAAAAATAAGAAGATGAATTATTAGCAAGCATTAATTCATTTGACCGTTTAATACAGCATGACATAGATACTAAACTTTAGTTATAAATAAAAATTTGTACTATTTCTTTATTCTTACTATAAATTTTACTTTCAAGTGTTGGTGATAAATAATGTAAGAGGTAACTATATGTTTCTTCTCTATATATAAATAAATAATGTTTATATATCAAAATCCAACTTTCATTAATTTAAACAGAAAATGGTTTTAAATTGGACGTATTCAAGAACTGTTTCATAAAATTAGTAACATATAAAATTGTAAGTTACTAAAAATAAAAAGATAATGAAAAGCAATAAGTATATTTTGATTCGTACACATTATTCACTATTTATTAAACAAATTTTTATTAAATCAGTAAGTATACTGGATTTAATTTCTTTGTGACCTAATGTAAGCGCCCAATTATTGTCAAACATCAAAATTTGAAGTTCAAACTTAAGACGATAATGTTTAACAAACTATGACATCGCAACTCGAAAAAATATATAATCCGTTTAAGTCTTTCAATACTGATAAGCCATTCTAATCGCTAAGTTAATTACATAGTAGGGAATGCTTTAGTGTTTCAGAATTATTGTTTACAAATTTTATTAGTTACAAATAAATAGGAATAGGAATGTTTATAAATAGGAATCGTCTAAAAACGACTTTACCCTTAGTAAATACAGTAAATGTTAGAAAATATAATCATTATGTAAATGTGTCTAGCTGCCATAATATTTATTAATTATTTTCTAAATAGAATCATTATCTAAACGTGTGTAGCTGTCGTAACATTGTATTAATTTTTATCGTACAGTTGTTGATTTGTTCCGTGAAGTAGGTAGGGGTATGGAACTGGGAATGAAATTGCTGCAGTTAAATAAGAATAGAGGAGATGCACAACTTTAGCATGAATCATTATATGGTAATATTGACGCCACATAAAAGTTGCTTATTAGACACAAAAACATGACAGTTTCGAGGGACAATAAATAGTGGGGAGCTAGAAGCCCCTAAGACAATTGTATGAGAGAAAGTATGTTTTCGGTTGGAAGCCATTCTAGGGATATTTCTCATATAAAAGTCGAATTTTCTTTTAATTGATAACATTTTTAAGTAAACATGAAGATAGTATAGTCTTCTGCAGTTATGATATCTAACTGCAGAACTTTATATTATTTTATTATTTTGAAACGATATTTCTGTTTTTTTTTATATTTATTATGCCCGTCCTCAACAAAGTAAGAGGTTGTGTTTAATTTATACTTTATAAGCAATAATTACGTCCCAATAAAAGCTAGTAAATATATTCTTCACTGATCCCTTAAAGAGGCGGGTGGGTTAGTTTCAATGTTCCTTGAATTTATGCAACTAGTAGAACTACCCCTGTCTTGTTAAAATAAAAGAAAAACAACATTGATAATATTTAATATGGACTTATAACTGTTTCATTTACGAGGAGTTTCCTACAATGAAAGTCGTAAAATTATTAATAACATTTCTCCACAAATAGTAAAGACATTTATAAAGTAAATGCTAACATTTACGAATTTCAAATTGTACCCATCAGAATGTTTTCCCATATTACTAAGACACTACCAAGTTGCATCCTGGGGGAAGTTTGTAAGTCTCTAACCCCTTAAGACCGCGTCCCCGTGTGGCGGAATGCTCATCAAGCTTGCTTGAAAGGTAGGAGCGAAATAAAATAGCTCCCGTAGACCAACAGGTACTCTCCAACACGTCTGACAAGCATGGCGTGTTAATTACCAAAAACCTTCCTAATGAAATGTTTAACTTAAATACAATATTATCCCAGGAGAGTAGAACTAGGTGCTCAGAATCTCACACTGATACGTCAGTGAGCCTCAGAGATTCTAGGGGAGGCTAAAGTTCGACTAAAGGTCGAAAATTGCCCAAAACAAGGTACAGAAGAAATAAGAAAGCAGTCTACATAGCATATATAATAGCCGCACAATGAAGTTCGAAGAACATATGAGGTATCTCGAGAAAGAACTGCAGAACATGATGGGAAAGTATTGGGGATCAGCGAGACCAGGGTCAGTGGCGAAGCAGTTATTATCCTAAAATCATGACATCTGTTGTTCCAAAAGAACTCCAACGAAAATGCGCACATCAGTAGTGTGGCTTTAATGGTCCACGAGGATGAAACACCTCATTACTAAGACAAAAGCGATCTCGGAGAGAGCCATTTATATAACACTCAAGATCAACAGCAAGTACAACATGCAGATAAAACATGTATTCATTTCTGCCTCGACAGATGAGAAAAATGTCAAGGTTGGAGCAAAAGCTGCAACGAATCTGTCGTATGTTGGCGCCTTCGGCGAAACCGGAAAGGGCAAGTGATGGTCGACTTTCTCAATAAAGAAAAGATGTACTGTCTTATCTCCTGCTTGAATAACGAAATAGAATAGAGTGAATAACGAAATAGATTGCGTTTTGGCAACAGAAAAACGCATATGTATGGACGTTTCGGTTCTAAATCAATTTGACACTGGCAGCGACCACAGGTTTTTGAGAACGAAGCTACAAAGAAACACTCGGAGGGAAAGGAAGTGCTTGCTAGCTAAATAGATCCGACCATAATGTACGAAATGAAAGAGAAAAAAGACGAATTCAACACCCAGATCGATAAAAAGCTACGACCAACTGAGGGGATAGGGGGCCTAGAGCTAAATGAGTAATCGATAAAAATTACGAACAGCAGCCGGACAACCGTGAAAAAAAGTGCGCTCGATGCAGAAATCGAGAAACCAGAGAAAAGTTAGTCTAGACCAGAGAGGTTGATCAAAGAGAGAAGGAAAATAGATAAAGACTCGTCGAAGTTCAAGAAGCTAAATAAAAGTGAAGAAAGCCATTAGAAGGGACAAAAAATCTTATAACACCCAAATGATCAAGGAAGCCATAGAAAACAAGTGCAATATGAGCGCTCCGGTCTATCAAAAGGGAAGATGATAATTCATAAGATGAAGAATGATAAGGAGAGATTACTCTACAGCAGAAGGAGATCGCGGAGATCATCCAGAACTTCTACCAAACACGATACAATCAGTCAATTCCACCGCCAGATCAGCCGAAAAAAGGAAAATAGATAGTGCAGAATGTGGGATCCGAAAAGTTAAAAGCGATTGACGGGCCAAAACTGAGAGCAGCAATGAACCAACTGAAAAACTGCTCGGATCATGAGCGAAATGCTTAAAATCGGTGGACACACTAGAAAATGCAATTATGGTACTTTTGAACAAGTGTCTACAGAAAGGCGAAATGCCGGGCACATAGTAAAACACCAAGGTCATCATGCTCTTCAAGAAAGACGACCGTACGAACATGGAAAACAACAGACCCGTCCGCTATCCGTATTCTGCAAGCTACTGAACAAAATTATAATCAACCGGCTTACCCAGAAATTCGGCTTTTACCAGTCTATCGAGCAAGCTGGATTTAGGAAAGGATTCAACACGACTGATCACATACAAACACTGCGCACATTGATCGAGAAGTGCAATGTGTATAATATTTCTCCACAACTGGCCCATGTGGACTATCAAAAAACCTTTGACTCGAATGAAACTTGGGCGGTGCTCGAAGCAATGGATAAAGCCCGCATCGACTTCAGGTATTCAAACCTGATCAAATACATCTACGTTATGAACACGCCACGTTACGAGTCAGGATAGAGGAGGACTGGATGACAGGATGACAAAATCAAGAGAGGTGTCCGATAGGGCGACACCATCTCGCCCAAACTCTTTACCTTGGCACTGGAGGAAGTATTAAATACATGTCCTGGGATGAAAAGGTATCGATATCAGCGCGAACCGCCTTAACCACCACCCCTTTGCTGATAATATCGTTCTCATCAGCGATGACGCGGATGAACTCGAAATAATGCTGCAGGAATTAAATGTTGGGATCAATTTGAGAGACCGAATCTGGAACGAGAAAATCAGGAGATCGGGAGTCATAGATGTGGTGGAACAAGTGGCAAGACTGAAATGGCAATGGGCGAGTCACGTGGCGAGAGAAAATCTTAAATAGACCAATGCAATGGAGACCTTGATGCAATGGAGACGAAGAAGAGTAGAGGTCGACCACAGAAAAAATGGCGAGAGGACATTCAATACCACGCGGGGAAAAAACTGGATTAAACTACTTGGCTGTCTCATGAAGTAGTTTGCAATTTATAAAATCTCATTCTGTAAATAAAAAAGATTACTTAAAAGTTATTTGGATCACGCAATTTCTATAAGGGTGAAATTATAGAAATCAAAACAAACGCTAAAAATAAAATAATTTTACACCATTTGGATCAATCCAAATCAGTGATCTCAGCTTGACTCAAGGGTGATTGTTTACAGATCTGTAAAAAGTCAGTTTAACCGAGACAAGATTTGACAATAAGCGGACGCTTGAAAATCATCACACAAATATTAAATCAATGTATACTTACAAGAAAATAAAATTCATAAAAGAGCATGTAAAAATATTTAAAAACCTAATTATCATTTACAAATAGATATTATTTAAAGTACTGAAAACGATGAGTGTATACAAATTATAAAAAAAAAGCTGAAAAGAAATAAAATTCAGTTTATTATGCAAACGAGTTACTTTTCCAAAAACACACTTTTCCAAACAGTGATTTTCCTTTTACGCAGACGATATATTTTCCAACGAAATGTTGTCAAACAATAATAATTATTGTGCCAATGTAGCTAAAGAAACTCCTTAGTATCAAAAATTTTAATTATTATTATTATTATTATTTTTTTGATTAATGAGTTAGTTAACTTTGATCACAATATCAATAAAAGTTTCATAAATTTAGAATTTCTAGACAAGCGAATTTGTACAAAACGATTTTTACAGAATTATTTTAATTTTTGCTTATATATTGTAAAGAGTGAATGTGTCATCGTGCGATATTCATACCAATTTCATTCTTTCTTATATACTGTTGTGATTTAAAAATTGGAATAATTATTATCTCAAGAACCATAAATTTATAAAAATATTACTCCCTCCGTTCCAAAATAAGTGCTTAATTTTAGTTTTTAATGGCTTATTGAAGTAATGAAATTAAATGTATAAGCAGTTAAATATTTAAATTAAGCATGGAAAGAGTGAATGTACTAACCGCTCGTAGTTAAAAATGACATTTGTCAAAATACACAACATGAATAAGTAATAGGTAAAATTTTGTAACAATTGTTAGTTTGCTTTTTTCCGCTGACAGTTTGTTTAAGGATAATTATTACGGTCGCCATGGGAGAAACTACCCAAAAACTGAAAAAACCAAATTTGAATAGCAGCCAGCGTCAAAGAGTTCTACAATCTTTGCTCAAATCCTTCCACAATGGTAAACTAGAATATGGTGCTATTAAGCGCATCAGTGCGAATTTTCACGTTTCCTCAAAACTCATTAATCGTATGAATTTGGAATAGAGCAAAAACATATTATGATTCCGGAACTTCAGTAGCTAATGTGGAATCCAAGAGAAAAGGAAAATCAGGAAGCAAACGTAAAAATCGGGAATCATCTTTAATAAAGCGCGGGAAATTCTTCGATCACAAAAATTAACACTTCGTGATCTGTGTACCAAAGTTGGCGAGTCGCTAGGAACTATGCATCGCATCTTCAAAGACGGTGTTGTAAAAAGACTTTCTAGTACCTTAAAACCTTTCTTGCAAGATGAGAACAAGAAGTTGCAGGTTAAAGCATGCTCTCCATATATTGTCGTACCTATCCAATGAATTTATTAAAGAAATGTTGGAGTACATTCATGTGGACGAAAAATGGATTTCCTTAAAGAAAGTGAAACTAACTTTTATGTTGCTCCTGGCGAGGAAAAACCAATTCCATCTAGCAAAAGTAAAAAAAAAAATGACCAAAGTTACTCAATCAGTCTATATTCGAACAATTACAGACAAATTGATGCGTGCGATAAAAGAAAAATGGCCTATTGGTAGTAAAACCATGCCAATCAAAAACCAGCAAGATAATATGAACCCACATTGTAGTGTTGATGATAAGGAAGTTGTTTGCGCTGGTCCTGAAAACGGGTGGAACATAAAAATATGTCAAACATCAAACAGCCCCGATTTCAATGTACTCGATTTGGGTTTCTTTAACGCCATTCAATCATTACAACACAAAGAATTCCCATCCAGTATTGATGAACTCATTGCGGCCATACAAACCATAGGACGAAATAAGCACGGAAAAAAGAGACAATATTTTCATTACATTGCAGAAGTGTATGGAATTGACAATGCTTCATAAAGGAGTCAACGATTATAACTTCCTCACATGAGCAATGACAAACTGCGTTTGCAGGGAACATTATTACGCACTGTAATTTCTTCCTCACCCGCAATTCAAGTCGCACGTTAGGAACTTGACCGTTTATACTTTCAAAAGTTTTCCATTTTATGTTATAATTTAGTTGTGAAAATACACGTTATATATCCCTTTGCATATTTCTTCATGAAATTGGATACTTATTTTGGAAGAAATAAAATTCCTAAATAGGACATTTATTTTGGAATAAATGGAGTACTTAGTTAACATTTCCTAACGTTCCGTAACGAACTAACAAAAATCCTTCAGAATAGTTTATAAGAAAGAAACTGACTGAATTTTATAAATATATGGAGACACATCTCTTTCTATATCAATTACATTTTAGTGCTGAATCATATCAGGCGTAGAGATAGTTTGTGGTACAAGCACATCTGCTTCCACCACTCTTCCACCAGATAACTGAGCGGTTGACAATGATAAGCTCGAAGGCGTAATAGTAGGCACATTGATTAAGTGCAAACCTATAGATGTAGTAGTCGTAGTACTGGATGTAGGAACAACGGTTCCAATATGTGCATGATGTCCTAACATAAGAGATGGAGCTTGAGGTATAGACATTGTTGTTGTCTGTTGTTGTATAATTGGAGAGCTTGTAGAGGAAGTACCTGAAAATTTGTTTTATAAAGTGAATTGTAACATTTATTATTTATTTAATACAAACATAAGAGAAAATGGTGCATAATGGAGAAATATACACATGAAGAGGAAGTAAATAAAGCAACATACAAAATCTATCAAAACAAAAATATAATAAATGTAGTATTACTTTTAAAATATGTACTGATGGATGTTTTTAAATTAAATTAATAATCAATCCTGAAAAATTCTTGGGAATAATTGACAAGTGAAATGATCAAATACTAAGTACTCTAGAGATCACTACTTGAACTGGAATTTATTTATAGCAACCCATTACAAGAACAGATCTCAGTAAGTATCACTTAAAGGTAAGTATACCTTAAATAATAAAGTGCATTTCACCAATCAAATTAAGTCTCACTGTAGCCAAGCATTAAATTGATATGGCAATGTGTGTAAGTATTGAACTAATGAAATGTTTTCTATCATTTCGTCTGAAATGTAACCATTGTCTGTGAATCTATCCTGCCTATATAAATTAAAGCCGGTTTGAATGCACGTGTTTGGTACAATTTTATCTTTAAAAATAGAACCAACGAAAATGTAGTGCTAATCTTTTTCAACAAGGAAAAAAAATGTGTTATTAAATGTTATATATAAATGCAAAAACGTTATTGAAAAAAAAACAAATGGAGCAACTTGGCGAGATGGAGCAACTAGGCGAGATGGAGCAACTTGCCTAGGAAAAAGTAACGGATGAATTTAATGCACAATCCCTTGAAAACATTAAGTGAAAACTGAATAAAAGTGCCACAAAAATTTAAAAAGGAAAACGAGGAAGTAACGGAGGGAGTGTAAACCCGACAATCCTCCAGAGGAAGAGTTTTATGTATGTCGTAAACGTTGCAGCAATCGCGTCTGAGACTCTTTTTATAATTCAACATGAAGTCGATATATGTAATTGACAGTAGCATAAAATCTTATTGCAATAAGCAGTTGGTTTACAGGAGAGACAGGGCGAATCCAAAAAAATTGGATGCAATTACATGTAAATCCACATTACTCTTATAATTCCATTAAAAACGTTTCTTACGTATCACTTTAAGTGGTAAAATTTGACGACTTAAATTTCAGGAGAACTTAAGAAGTTAAGGTTCACTTAAAATTTTTGTGCAATATAAAATCTGTCAGTTTCTTAATTTAAGGTATCTCTTCTTCTTCTTCGTCCAACGTCGTGGCCGACGTGTGGTGACTCTATGGAGGATGTTTCTGTGGTGCAGGGCGGT
>WYDF02281905.1:0-17031 GCA_009867245.2 Adranes taylori | reverse complement strand
TGTAAGTATACAAAATGTATACATGCCATGATTTCTCGTACTTGTATGAAATATAAAATTTTACTATAAATCTCATTCTAATTTGTCAGAACATATGTAAGATATTGTGATATAGCTAAATATTGTACTTGGGAGATTTAAAGTCAAATTTTATATTTCATACAAGTACGAGAAATGATGGCATATATACATTTTGTATACTTACATTTTATTTACTGGTAACTCCAACCAATTTGCCATCAATTGCAGATATTGGAATTTTTATTCCCACTATTTTATTCCGAACGGGCACGATGGGACGGCTTAGCTATATTATGGTTAGCTAAAGTTGATATGTGGCCCTTGGAAAATTTAAGATTTTAATTTTCTTAACATTTGACTCTTCTTACTTGAAAGTCTGCCGAGCCCTGGCTTGAATAATGCTTCTAATAGTTAGTTTCGAGGAATTTACATTTAGAATATTAATCTATGTGTAAAAATAATTGAGCGCAAATGAAATCATATACATGTAATGTAATTGTTTTCCAAAGATTTATGACATTAGAAAATGCATAAACTGTTGAAATGAAATTTATTATTCAATATAACTAAATTTAAATTTACGAGCTTTCCATACTTCTATTCTTGTCGTTGGCTAGTATGAAACACTACACACGATCTGACTTACAGCTTCGAAAAGGCAATATAAATTTGAAATTTTTTCTTTTGGCACGAAGACTTTGTTTACCGGAAGAGGACAAAACTCCCAAAAAAATATCCCGGAAATAACCTGACGACAATAACACCACTTGTCCTGGCGCTACACTCCTTGAAGAACCTTGGCCACAGCATCATCTTTCCGCCATTCATCTCTCGATACAGCTTTTCTCCTGCATTTTCGGATGTTCAGTTTGCGTAGATCTTCTGACACATCATCCATCCATCTTTTGCGTGAACGACCTATGAGTCGACACCTTCTGGTTCTGTATTCTGGTGTCATTCATTCTCTCAACGTGACCGAGCCACCGCGATCGACCTGCTTTAATGTCATTGACGATTGACGGCCTCCTATACAATTCTTCCAGTTTCACATTGGTTCGAATTCTCCATCCATTTCCGTCATGTCCAAAAATTTTCTTTAAGGTTTTGCGTTTTCAGACTCCTAGGCGGTTTTCATTTGCTTTTCTTAGTGTTCATATTTCTGTGCCGTATGTTACTGTTGGTCAGGTCATTGTCTTCCGCACATATTCTTTCTTGCACTTTCTTATAACTGTCTCCAGTGCTGATAGGATGAAGAGTAGGTAAGATAATGAGGCTCCTTACTTTAATCCGCTACCTATCAGAAAACTCTGTGTCAGCTGTCCCTTAACCCTCATTTTGCCGCGTGTGTTAGTCAACGTAATTCTTATGGGCCTAACAAGTTTTGCAGGTATTGCGAACTCTTCTTTTTATCACTTTATCACAATCACTTTATAAAGTTGACCTCTCAAGATTCTGTCGTACGCACGCCGGAAGTCTATGAACAATTGGTGTAAGGTGGTACTGTATTCGTAACATTTTTCAAGTATCATTCTCAGAAAGAACATTTGATCAGTGGTTCATCAGTTGCTTCTGTATCCGCACTGTTATTCACCCAGCGCTTCTTCTACTTGAGGTCTACCGGCTATAACCTTTGTAAGGATTTTGTAACCAGTATTCAGTAGGGATATGCCTCTATAATTAGCACAGGTCATCTTATTATCCTTCTTATGCTGCAGTATTTCACTCTTTGGGCATCTTCTCTTCCCGCCAGTAATTGTTCCCAGTAATTAGTGCATTTGTTCTACGATATCGCTCCCACCATACTTGGACAGTTCTGCAAGAATACCATCTTCTCGACTGGCTTTGTAGTGATTTAGGTCCGTTATAGCATCTTTCACCTCCTCCAAGGTGGGCTCCTCCACTTCCACCGCATCTTCTATTACGTTGTATTGTTCTCCATTGGACCATTCATTTACACCCCCATGTGAAATTCCGTCCCTTGTAAAATCCATAACTATTTACGATCATTCTATTTTCATATTTTCTTTTCCAGACTTGCACTTGAGTTATGTGTAGAGTATTTTATGCGAAGATGTATAGCCGGTGGAGTCAATAGTTTGGTATAGTTTAGACGCGGGTTTATGCCGAGTGACCATCAATGAGGAAGTTGAACCTTCATTTTAAAACTAGCTACATAGTACAACAATCAACATTTAACTGATCAATATTTGATTTGTGTGCTACTCTCAAAACTTCTGACTTTCAATATATGAAATGTATGCTAAAGGAAAGATCAAAGGCCTCTTTCGGTACTCAATTTTTGATCAGTTTCTCTTATCTTCGCGTTTTGCTTTTTATTGGCTAATTTTTAATGTAGGAAAGGTTTGCCCCCACCCATCCATGCAGTTTAGCAAAATCTGAGTAGGAACCTAGGAATTTTTTTATACAATGTATAAAAATTTGGGTCTTGTTCAGTGAGATTGTATTGTGTGTAGTGTACTTAAACGGCAGTATATATCTCAATTAGATATCTTTATTACCTATAACATTAAATATATAAAATACAGATTTAAAAATAAATAGAAGACGTATAAAATTTAATTTTAGAGTAGAGTTAATACTCTCTGTCACTTTTTGAACAAAGCAACAGACACTGTACAGTGAAATTTGTACTTACAGAAAACATTTTATTTCTTTATGCAAATTTATGTAATTTAAAAACAAAAAAAACATTATCCCGTGGACTAAATAGCGCACAGTTATAGACACAGTGTTTGAAGATTGCTACCATATTATTTTCAATATAATCCAATTGAAAAGATGTGGGGAATCTGTAAAATAAAATTTGACAAGGAAATTCTTTCAATTTCTGCAAATCGTAAAGAATCCAATAAAGGTTGCCAATAAAGGTTTATATTATTATATTATTATTACTTGAATATTACACCACACCTTCAATGTTACTATACGTAGACTGATGGTATGGAGTAGTGGTTCTCCACTGGTGTTCCACGGAATACTTGAGTTCCGTGAGGTTAGGGAAAGCATTTCCCCAAAATTAAAAAAATTGTAGCCAAAATTTGAAGTTATAAATTGTCCTTACAAGAAGAGGAAGAATTCATTACATTTTCATTAGATCGTACTTTCAAAATAAAATAACACTTTTTGGATTTCTGTTCAAACTGTGTTTAAAACTATACCTGGAAATACATTTTCAGAAATGTAAATCTATTATATAGAATATATTTAAATCAATTGAAAATTTATCTTCTATAACTGTTCTTAATCAATTTTTTCCTAAAGATGCTTCCTACGTTGATTAAACAAAATTGTAGAAGTACAACTTTAAAATTATCAAACTGACAAATCAGGATTGATGTGTCTATACGTTGGTGTTTTTTTTTGTTGACATTGTTTTATTTTACGACGGTATTTCACAAAAATCTTTTAAAATTGTAAGTGTTCCGTGATTCCAAAAAGGTTAAGAACCACTGGGTATGGAGTATAAACTGATCTCGCAGCTGTGACTTTGAGTTACATTTATTTAAATCTCAGTTTAAAATGCTATAAGTAAATGCTGGGTAACATATTTCAGGATAATATTTATTATGACATAAGAACGATAAATGAAAAAAATTTATCAAATATAAATTAGATTTTCTTTACATTATATTAATTAGATAAATTAGATTATAAGTTTTCATTTCCCGAGAAAAAATCTAATCGTGCTCGTAAAAATCTAACAAGAAATAAGAACTATTTCGATCGTATATTCTTGTATTAACATTTTGTTGTAATATTACTTTTAAAATGTTTCTTTTATTAAATTACAGTTATCATGAATAGTGGGAATAATTCAGTGATTGACAACTCTTTGAAATACAGTGTCTACGAGATTGTCATATAAAGACCAAGTAGAGAGTAGAGAGTAGAGAGATAAGAAGTTGAAGTTGTCTTTTCATTTTACATATTTAAAATTTGTAAAACTTTAACTTCATTTTTCTTTTACCCGGTTTTTTAATCTTTCCCTATTATCTGACATTTGGATAAGCAAGGCTCTAACTGTACATCTCCTTTGTTTTATAACATGAGGTAAATGAAGTGATTCTATTTATCTCTTCCATAACGTCATTAATGTTTTTCCATTTATCCCATTTTCTATCATCTCTACCATTCTTATTTTTTTAATCCCATATATACCCTTCTCTTTAAGATTTAACTAAATATCTATTAGCTTGAATTAAAGTTATAGATACTTTGTTGTAACCCGCTGATGTTTTATTTAGGAGATTTAAGTAATTTTCGAAATTTCGTCCTGCCAAATTTGGCTGACATACATTAAGCTGGTGGTGCGATACTACAGAATTATGGCTGGTGCAATAGTGCAGAATTACGTCAAGTTTGGAGATTAGCATGTTGTTTACATTATCTACAAATTGATTTGCAAACAATGTCGCTATGTCCTTTGGACTATCAATTAAAGACAGTCTTGTATAATTTACAACTTACTAATGCGGGAAAAGAGTTGTACTGTTTGGAAAGCACTGCATTCGAATTCTTTTAAAGAAATTTCAAATAATGTTATGCGCATCACTTTCAATAATAAAACAAGTAAGTGTTGAAAGTCTAATCGCATATCAGATAGCGTTTTGTTGAGCATAAAAAGTAATTGTTAATAAAAACGATTTCCTACTTCGCATTTTAAATGTTTCAATTTAGACAAGTAAATTGTCATCCTGTCTCTTTGTGTGTATTTCTTGCTTCGCCGACTTAAGCTACTTGGTTAAGTGGGTATGAAACGCCGGTTGTTATGGAATTTATAATAATATTTACGCATATTTAAGAGATAATATAAGTTACGTTTCTTTTCTGTGCTTCGGTTATAATCATGAATAGTAGGAAACAGTACTTCTGAGATTTTTTGTAAAAACTTGAATACATAAATTATAATTGGGTTTTATGAAGAATTCAGCCCTGTACTATGCAGGATGACAAATATTTTCTAACAAAATAACAATGGATAATAATAATAATAATACATTTTGTCACTAAAACTGAAAGGAAAGGGATATAACGAACACAGTCCGTTACTAAAGGCGCATCTTCCAAGGCGACTACCTCAGCCCTTTGTTATTTTACATTTCATTACTCCCTCTATCAGTAGCTTTACATTGCTTGAAAGGGTATCCATGTGGAAAACCTGGTAGCCGGATACACAATGTAAGTCATCTGTTTTATATGTATGACTTAACATTCTACTTTCCCGGCGAAAAGGAGTTAAGCAACCCCTTAGACATAGTGACTAGGTACACTAAGGATATTGGTATGGCATTTGGATCAGATAAATGCGTAGTGGTCCATCTCAGAAAAGGCAAACCGGATATAGAAAGGGTCGATATTCAGCATACGGATCAACCTTCTCACACCTTAATGCTGATGAGAGATACCTGTTTGTTGATATGAATGAAAGTCATATACATGATGCAGTCAACATCAAAGAAACTCTCAGCAGCAAGTACCAAAACACCATCAATAAAATTGGGCGCTCCGAATTAAGCGGAATCAACAAAATTGTCGCTACAAATATGCTTGCAGTTCCGATACTATTGTATAGTTTTGATACCATAAAATGGCGGCAAGTCGAGCTGAAAATCCTTGGCCGATCTATAAGGACGGTGATACATATCAATCGCAGCATCCATCCTAGGTCTTCCGTGTCTTGTGTTTACCTTCCGCGAAATGAAAGTGGCCGAGGTCTTCTGAGTATTGAGTCAATGCATGGCCGTATGGTAATAGGAATAGCTAACAGGGTTATCAACAACCTAGATGACGCTCTTATGAAATTTGTGTACGAGCACGAATTAGCGGCTGTAGGGTCATTTTTATATAAGGCTCCAAGAAATGTGTCCAAATCCCTTGGAGTATCGTTCTCAACAGATATGCGGGCCAATGATGGTGTAGCAATGAACGTGATGGAGTTATATATCGGGCTGCCAAAAAGGTAGGTCGAAAATCAGAATTGGTAATATTCAAAGAACTCCATCGGGATAAATTTATGCATGGCCAATTTTATAACTTCATTGCCAAGTTGGAGCTATCACCATATTTAACATTCGGTTTTTAAGCTCTGCTGGCCTGCGATCGGAGACTGAGAGATTTATTTTTGCATGCCAAGATGATCTCATAATCACACTTGTCTACCGTAAGAATGTAATGGCCGTAGATGTGGCAGATACGAACTGCCGAGCATGCAAGTCTCAACCAGAGACGCTACTTCATATTCTTTCCGTATGCTAGCACAAAATACATCCAGCGCCATAATGCCGTCTTAAAGTGCTATATTTTCATCTGCGTCATTCTTACGGTATACAAAAAGACGCGATTGCACCCTACGGCGTTAAGGATATTGAGACCGTAATTGAAAATGACGCCGTTAAAATCTATTGGAACTACGGTTTTCCTACAACCTATCAAATAGCGGTAAACAAACCTGATATTGGGTTATTAGATTCCATTTATCTAGAGATCTTTCTGATAGAATTTTGTAGCCCCGTTGTTAAAAATATTGAAATTAATGAACGGGAAAAAGTGGCTAAATATCAGTACTTGCTATGTGAGTTCAGAGCAGGCGAGGATCAGATATCCACGCCATTCCATCAAATTTGTAGTCCTCGATATTGGAGTCATGGAAGACGCCAGGTCCTCCCTAATTAACTATATTAGGGCCATACCGACATGCGAGGTCCAAGCTGAAGAATTAACAAGTCAGATGCAAACCGCCGTAATCCTGGACACTCTGAGTTTACTTCGGTCACATGACCCGACAATGACGTAACGTACTCTATTGTTTAGGGAGTCGTTACGTGACATCTGCGCAAAGAAGAATCTCGTATATGACGTTGTCTTTTTAAAGGTGCTGAAGTTGAGATTCTTTGGAGGTGCACGCTAAAAAAAATATGGCCAATCGGTAATAATATTCAAAGTGATCAGCTTGAGCTTTGATACAGAGCCCTAGACGTGCCTTGATACTTTTGGCGCCGGACCATAGATTTTTTGACGATTTTTTGTGACGCTGCTGGATCTTATTGTCATATCTACTCCTCATCACCTAAGTCCTTCGGAAGTAGCACGATCTATAAGGGGGTATCTTGTCGCACGCACAAATTTTACACCAAATTGTCGATATTGGCGGTATTTCACCATTTACGAGGCTCTTGAATTATCAACAGACCAAATCCTTGTGTTTGGCAGTTGTACGTTTGCTCATCGGTTAATAACTTCTTGGTGAAGAGGATTTGCTCCCACCTCTAGCCAGCGGCCCGATTCAAGTCGGGGCATCGGTTGAATTACATGCTCTCGTTTACGTTTATGAGGAGTTTGTTTTTGTTTTGGAGTTTGTAGGATTTTAAGTCGAGCTTCTTTTTGGCCATGTGTCGCATCCGATTCGGTTCTGATATTAATGATCTACATGTTCCAAGTGTAGGCAGTGCATTTCCTTCCTCTTCCTGAACGTTATTCTTTACAGGCAAGCACTCTGAATCGGTTAACTGTTTTTGACACAATCTGTCGAGACATATAGAGTAGGCTAACAATTTCACATTGACGTTCCAAAATAGCAGCATGTTTGTTTTGCATTTTGAAGGGACACAACCAATAAAGCAATATTACATAGGAAGAAAGTTTTCTAGTACAAAAAGTCTTCTTGCATTTACATTTTTCCGTTTGCATTTTTGAAAGTAAAATCCATTTAACGACGTGAATCCTACTTACTAATTCATTTCATTACTTCACTCATTTATTCAGTCACTAATTCATCCATTTGATCTTTATTCCCTGCCATACAGATCTCAGCTTGCAGCGCTCCATCCGCCCGCGACGTACCAACGATTAGGTTAGGTTAGCAGGAAGGAGGGGAGGCACAAAAATATATAATAATAATTCGGGGAGGATTGGCACAAAAACGGTTGGGAAACTGTATTAGATAATCTACGTACTTATATGCCCACAGTCTCAGTTTAAATGTGATATCCACAAATATGCTTTGCAACATCATACAACATTATAATCTGATGATTCCTAATGATTTCACAATAGTCTATTATTAGGAATTACTGGTATTAAATAATTTGAATCTAATAACTAAAAGTGACAATTCACGATAATGCATGCACATTAAATAGGTGAAAACTAACATAATCTGAAGCTAAAGACAATACAACAATAGCGATATTGTGATATTTGAAAGAAAGAGTTAACACAAATATTTGTATAAATTATAAAAAATAAAACAAAAACAATAAGTGACGTTTTGCAATTTTGCATTTCACGTAGATATGTTTAATTATTTACTTTCGTTGGATATAAACAAGTTTTTGCATGCAGGGATTTTCTATTACTACTTAACATCTATTTGTGGTTCATAGGTTTAAAATATTCATCGTTGAATAGAATTCATGTTTATATTATGACATACATATGACATGAATCCTAATGTAATCTTTAGCCAGTCAAATTTATATTATAAACATTTTTTGTTGTTCTGTTTTCATATTTGTAATTCCGGGACCACACCAAAACAGCAATTTGATTGCTTTCAACAATTCTGCAACAAAATACGAGGGTAGTTTGACATAAATCTAGTCTTTGATAGATGGCGTTACGTAACAACGAACGTCATATTGATTTTGATATCTGCCATCCAACACATGAAGTCTGACGAAATTTGAAGTAAAAACAACAATTACTTTGGGTTTTACAGTCGTCGAAAGCAATTTTGTGTTTTGTGAAAAATGGAAAAAGTCGAATGTCCTTCAATGATTAAGTTCTTTTACAAGCAAGGGGAAAACAATGCAGAAATCAAAGAACTGGATGCTGTTTATAGCGAGTCTGCACCGTCGCTAGCAAAAACTAAATTTTAGAAAGCTGAATTTCCTCGTGGTCGTACAAGTGTTTTTGATGATGACCACACAGTGATCTCAAATATCGTCACTACACCTGAAATCGTCAACAAAATCCATGATATGATTTGATCTGCGGTAGAGGCTACTTACATATCAACTGAACATGTAAAGTCCATCATACACTGGATATGAAAAAGCTATCCGTGCGATGGGTGCCGCGTTTACTAACTATCAACCAAAAGCGCAGCATGTGACTGATTCAGAGAAGCTTTTGGTGAAGATAGAACTTTATCTGAAGGATGTTTTTCGTTGATATGTTGCTGTTGATGAAACGTGGGTCCATTACTACTCGCCAGAAACGATGGAACAATTGAAGCAGTGGCGAAAAAGCGGCGAATACCCACCGAAGAAGACAAAGACACCCCGATCGTCTAGTATGGTGCTGCCGACTGTTTTTTTTTTTGGATATGAAAGGCATTATTTTTATTGATTACTTCGTAAAGGGTAAAACCATGACTGGCGATTACTAGCTACATTATTGGACAATTTCGACGCCGAATTGAAAAAAAAACGCCCTGGCTCACAAAAAAGTTCTCTTCCATCATTACAACGCAACCGCTCACAGAGCGGTCGTCGTGCAGGCAAAATTGAACCAATTAGGGTAACAATTGATCAACCACCACCATATTCTCCATATCTCGCCCCTTGCGACTTCTTCCTTTCCCCAAACCTAAAAAAATGGCTCCGAGGACGCCGTTTTGCAACGAACGATGAAGTGATGACCGAAAGTTCCCACTATTTTGAAGAGCTCGAGTAAAATTACGTTTCGAAAGGGATGAAAAGTCGTCTTAAAAAGAGTATTGCCTTAAAAGGGGACTGTTGAAAAATAAATAATAAAAAAAAACGTCGTGCGTTATCTTACTTGGCTATATTTCCGTCAACCGCCCTCGTAGAACATTTCTATAAACATTTGGGTTTGCTGGCGTTGTCGGAAACTCGGAAATCAAAATTTACTAGGTACACTATATAGAGGTTTAGTGTATACGTGCGTTGCAACAAACAGAGAGATCAACAGTTTCTCTTTTGTGACACAAGCGTTTGTGGCGATTTTAAATTTTATAATTCATTTGTTCTGATTCGTTTACATTACGAAAAATGTTAAATGGAGGATTGATATTGGGTCCAAATTGATTGAATTATACCGAAAATTCCATTGTTGTGGTACGCAGGTTTCAAGTTTTAAGAAGTCGAAGTTCTCAAGGAAGTTAGTCATTCTGTTGGTGACTCGTTTCGGATGATATCAGACAAATTTCAACCATCATCAAAGGGAACATCGAAATTATAAATAACTGAAAAAATCTGGAGTGCGTAAAACAGAAGTACCTGTCCTGATGTACAGATGGTGATTGCTTGAAAAGAATGACTGGTAGAAAGTTCTCTCACCAATATCAAAGCCGAGCTAGATTCTATTCTGGGGAAGTCTGCTCCTTCTTTTACAGCAGTAAAATATTGGGTAGTAGAGTTTGAACGAGGCCGTACGAGCTGCCAAGACGAACATCGCAGTGATCGACGAAATAAGGTGACCACGCTAGAAATGCTGAAGAAAATCCACAAAATGGTGTTGGATTTACTGTTTACTGAAAGTACACGAGCTAGCAGACATGGTATGCATTTCAAAATGTGCCGTACATCGGATATTGACTGAAAATTTGGACATGAGGTAGCTGTGTGCAAGATTGGTGCTAGATAACTACTCACAATAGAACAAAAACTGCTCCCTGAGTGTTTGGAAAAGTTTCACACCAATAAAGCTATAGAGTAAAGCCCATCACTTTATACCTGATATGAAGGAACAGTCAAAACAATGGACTGAAAGGGAAGAATTGGCACCAAAGAACGCGAAGACAGTTCCATCTGGAGGCAAGGTCATGGCGTCAGTTTTTTTTTTGGGATGCGCATGGGATAATTCTCCTTATCTTCAGAGAGGAAGCGAATCCATTGCAAGGTTTATGTGAAGAAATCAAGAAAAAACGGCCACATTTGGCGAAAAAGAAAGTTTTGTTTCATCAAGACAATACTCCAGTTCACACATCCATGTTATTGTGACGGCCAAAATTAATGGGTTAGGGTTCGAATTGCTTCATCACGCACTATATTCGCCAGATTTGCCCCCCTCGAATTATTCTTGTTTCCAAAATAAAAATAAATGGCTCTGTGCTAAAGTATATTTGCCAACAATGAAGTCTACGGTTGATGGCTATTTTGATGAGCTCGACGATTTTCACTTAAACAAGGTACCGAAGCAATTGAAGGCCATGGGTATTGAGATTATGTACAGAAATAAAGATATGTTTTCTCACATTTTTTGTGTTTTCTTTGTTAGATCGGGTACTTCTAGGACTACCCTCGCAGACTGATAAAATGTGTTATTCTTATGTATTACAGCCGTGATCAATTCTATCAACTTTCAATTCTCATACTGGAAAGTCTTAAAATATTTTGTAAACTTGATTCAATTTTTTCACAAATTTCAAAATTTTTCAAACGTGTTATAAAAACGCAAAGGGATACCTTTGATTTTCAGTTTGATAAAAGCAACGATTTGCTTGAGAGATTACACTAATAGAATGAGAGTAGTTGATTTCAGTGATCACAATACCTTCCGCATTGTTATGCGTGGCAAAAAAATGTGGTGCAAAAAATTTTACTTACTTGCTGGATTTAATGATGACTAACTATTAAAAACTTTACCTATTATTATCTGGCGAGAAAATAACTCAACTTGGTTAATATACATTGCATAACATCACACCGCTGGCTACCTATCCTTGTTGAAAGTATTCAATTTGATACACTGAACACATTCTCAAAGAATCGAAAAACTCTTTTGTTGTTAAGTGTGTCATTCTAGGATCAGATGGATATTCAAAAAATCCAAACGTGCATTATGTGTATAAACTATTTTGAAATATACCACACTCGATTAATTCGGATCCTCCCATTATACTTACAAAAAAAATATACTATGCCATAAATAATTGACATATGATGGAGGAATCTTTCAAACTTTTTATCGGCTTCATATTCACGTTCGTTAAGACCAGTCTTAGTGTTGGGTAACACCTCGTTTTGAAATTAAAATGTAAAATGAGGGAGTAACTTTTTATTTGTGAGGCCTCAAAAGGGGTAGTTCAAATGAGTTACGGAGAATAGTGATGAATCCCTCATTTATGAGGTACCTCATTTGTGGCCTCAATATCATGAAATGAAAGAGTTACTATTTTTTCAAATATTTATTGAGATCCTCTTTTTTAAACGAGGAGTTCCTCTTTTTTTAAAGTGGAGCCCTCTTAATTTTTTTCAAAACAAGAGTTCCTCGTTTTTTCAAAACAGGAACTGTTGAACTGATTTATTACATTAAGAGTTCCGCATTTTTGAGGTACTTCATTTGAGTCCTTATTATCATGAAATTAAGGAGCAACTTTTTTTTCAAATTCGAATCGAATCATTATTTATGAGGAGTTCCTACTGTTTCTTCAAAAGAGAAACTTTTTATTTTCAAACTTTTGAATTCGCGAAGAGGAAATTTCCTGTCACCGGATTTTGTAAGCACGTTTAGCTTTGCATAGAGATAATTTATATTAAATTTGGGTATAATTGGTTGAAGTTGTAGTTTTACTTCCGGTGGTGACGTCACTTTTGGTGAGTACATTTTTTTCCGAAACTTATAGGGTCCGTCTTCATGTAGCCTTCACTAGATATGCCAAATTTGATTGCAATCGGTCGAACTGTTTAGATGTTTATCTGTTTAGATGTTTATCACTGTAGTGTTTACCGAAACTCACCCACAGACACAGAAGCACATCCACTGATCCACATACACAGAATGGCATCATTTAACAAATTATCAAAATGCCTCCAGGGAACCTCAAAACGAAGATGGGGGTATGTGAAATTTTGTACGATTGCAATACTTTCCTTCCCATACATCACCAATGTGGACAGGAAGTAAAACAGTAACTTCTTACAAATATTGAATCTCCTCGTATTTGAAATAGAGTAACTCTTCCATTTCATGATTTCCTCAGATAAAACAGCTCATAAATGAAGAAGACTTCACGGGCATGACAGCTGACATCGATATATCAAACAAAGCAAGTCCTCTTCTGCTTATGACCAGTGCTGTGACTGACGCGCTCTATATGCATCAAGCGAGATCGTTACATTGTATACAAATATTATCATCAAGGAGTTATCTTTCCTTGTTTGAAAAAAAGGAACTCCTCTTTTGAAACGAAAAAGAGAAACTTTTTGGTTGAAAAAGAGAAACTCTTTTGAAAAAAAATGCGGAACTCCTCTTTTGAAAACTTTTTGGTTGAAAAAGAGCAATTTCTCTTTTCAAACAAAAAAGAGAAACTTCTCTTAAAATAAAAGAACTCCTCTGTTGCAAAGAAAAAGAGGAATTCCTCTTGTGTAAAGAAAAGAAGGTATTCCTCTTGAAAAAAGAGAAACGCGTCTTTTGAAAAAAAGAATTCCTCTTTTTCCTCATAAATAATATTTCGCTTCGTATTTCAAAAAAGAGTTACTCCCTCATTTCATGACTCAAATGAGGTATCTCGTAAATGAGGGGCCCCTCACTACTAATGGGTTAATATAAATATCTTATGTCTTTCTATTATCAAAATATCTTCTTTATACCATAATATTAGTGCTACAAAAAAGTTTTTGTAAAAATAATTGAGTAGCATACTATGTTTATAATCAAAATAAAGTAGAATAAATGTAATATAATATAATAAAATATAATATAATATTAAATAAATGTAATAATTATCTTTCAGAATTGAGTCAATGTCAACGATCTTTCGCGCGAAGTCTTCAAGGTTTCACGTTTGATTGTATCGGTGGAACTCAAACGGATGATGAGCGGGTCATTTGTAAATCATTAAATGAATTTGGAAAACTCATCAATTCTATCGAAGATGAGCGAGACCGCATGGTAAGTCATATGTTTTATATATGTCTATAATTAGTTTTTATTTTAACAACTGAGTTATGTAGCGGATGAGGAGCTACATTAAAAATACATTGAGACACTTTTAGATGTTTCCTGGGGAATCTCATACAGGATAGTCGCCAAAAAGCTAAAAACATCAAAACCTGCCGGAGAACCCATCGATGTAGAGAAGATACTGCAAGAACTATTCCTTAAGCACGATCAACTCCAGGAGCAAATCGCAGATTCCAGTAAAGTGTCTACTACCAAACAGATCCCTGAAATTAACCAGGATGCATTACGCAGAGCATACAAGAGATTAAGCAGCAGCAAGGTTCCGGGACTGGACGGGATTGCAAACTACATTACTAGAATAACACTAGCATACGCACCTAAAATCTTAATAAATCTGTGCGGTAGATGTTTCACCGAAGGGAGAATACCAGACATCTGGAAACTTGCGGTAGATGTTTCACCGAAGGGAGAATACCAGACATCTGGAAACTTGCGTTGCTAGTACTTATCCCAAAGCAGAAGATGGGGGAAGTTACAGCAAGATCGTTTAGGTCCATATGTCTACTCAACACCCTAGGCAAAATATTAGAAACTATCTCGGTAGAAAGGATATTAGCCACCTTGGAGACTCTTGGAGAGCTCTCTAGCAGACAATTTCGCTTTCTCAAAGGAAAATCGGCTTTCGATGCGCTACTTAAAGTATGCGAAATACACGAAAGCTCAAATCAAGGAACCAGGAGAACGCGTCATGTGTGGGCTGCCATAGGGCTAGATATACGCAACGCTTTTAAATCCGCGCCCTGGAGGTGTATTTTTGAGTCACTGAGGCTGAAGAATTTCCCTAAATATCTGGAATGAGACTATTTCAAACACCGATACCTCGTCTACGACGCTAATGGAAAACGAGCCAAAATGAAACTTTTAAGCGATGTTCCACAAGGGTCAACCTTATGGAATATCATGTATGATAGACTGCTCGAAATAAAACTCACATGGAGCGACCATTGTAGATTGGAGATAATATTGCTACATTTGTCAGCGCAAAAGAGCCAGACCAACTGGAGAACATAGTCAACAAATGTTTCAAAATAGTCAGCGAGTGGATGAAAGGAAGCTCATAAGTTTGGCTCCGGATAAAAACCGAAGCCATTTATTAGTTTGCCGTAGGAAAATAGAAATATGTACACTCTCTTTAGAGGATCATGGTGTTAACTTTAAACAGAAAGTGAAATACTTTGGCGTTGTTCTTGATCGTAGTCTGAAGTTCAGTGATCACATGAAGGTAGTGGCGGAAACAGTGATCGCACGAGAATCAGCCATATCGCGACTTATGCCGAGAGTTGCGAAAAGGAAGGTCTTGTGCTCGGTAGTACAGTCAACGTTGATGTATGTGGCGCCAGTATGGGCGAAAGGAGTGGAAGTTGGTAAGAAAGGGTCTGCTACAGAAAGCACGAGTCGGATTCCTAGCAATAACTGGTGCCTGTCGGACTATCTCCAACGACTCTGTGTCTTTTTAGGCATCCGTCAGATTAATCTTGTGTTCAAAAGAGAGGAATGACTTAAGACAGATCAAGTGACCGCCAGAAACAAGACATTTACAAAATGGTACAACAAATGAACATTATCAGAACGTGGTAGATGGACAAACATCCTAATACCGGAAATAAAATCCGGGATTTCAAGAAGCCAGGGCGAGCTAAATTTCTGGGTTACCCAGTGCTTGACTGGCTACGGGTGTTTTGCTTCATTTCTAACCCGTTTTGGAAAGATGAAGTCCCCTGAATTGAGTCCCCTCAGCGCATGGATCTCTAGTTCCAAAGGAAAATAAACTCCTCTAATATAATTTCAATCACATTAGAATCACCAGACAAATGGCAGCTAATCTACAACTTAATGGCGGACATAATGAAAACGAAGCAGGAAATTGATCTAAGAAGAAGACGAGTTTAAATGAACTCTAAATAGCTAAACTGAAAGAGGCCCACGAGCCATTCGGGCTGAAGATAAATAAGAGGGCAGGTAGTTTGAACACCTAATCCACCAAGTAATTGGAATCGGACGAGGGAATAGGACAAGATATCTGAACGCACGCTGTCTTGAGTAAATGTATAAACGGTGCTGTGGTAGCTTCCAGTGGCGAGTTTCGGTAAACGTGCTAATCCTGTACACACAAAAAAAGACTTTGGATGTATGAGGACACTAACCTGCAAACAATTTTAAAAAGCATTTTTAATATTCCAAAGAACTTTAACTTAGAAGAAGTTAGGTAAAAAATTAAAGAATAGCGATAAAAAAATCGAGGAAAATCAGGTGTGAAAATGAAATGAAAAATTAAAGAAAGCAGTATTTGGTAAAGATTTCGTTTTCATCAGTAACTTTTAACTCTACGTTTAAGACTATGCGAGAGAGAGAGAGAGAGAGAGAGAGAGAGAGAGAGAGAGAGAGAGAGAGAGAGAGAAGTTATCAAACTTCTTATAGTCACCAGTCAGCTTTTGTATTGCTGGTTTAAAACGAAACTAACCTTGAACATTTTTATCATTTTCTTTTCTAATATATTATACTTGTATGGTGTACTTGGATGGAGCAGGACCCAGGATGGTACAGTTTTCCTTAGAATAAGTTGGATTATTTAGTTTATTGATCAGATTGATCTATCGTAATTATCTCAGTATAACTGCATATTTAGAGTACATTAGAGATTAGGGATACGAAATCTGTTTGGGGAAAAACTGTTTTGGAAACAGATTGGGGATACGTTTTAGCTATATAAATGTGTCATTTTAGGTTCTGATATTGTACCTAAGAATTTTATTTCGCTGACAAGTGGGTGATCCATATTAATAGGTTTGAATTACTTCATCGATTAAATGAAGATTCCATATTTTTGCTTTTCTTCTTATTGCTTTTGTTTATATATATATATATATATATATACCCTCGTATATATATATATATATATATATATATATATACGAGGGCTGTTCTCTTTCCGCTGAGCCTACTAAAGTAAAGCACAGTTTATTTACATAAAACATTTATTTATAATTTTTCAAAGTATTCTCCTCCACAATCAATGCATTTTTGCATCCGCGAAAACCATTCTTGAAAACATTTTTTCCA
>WYDF02281894.1:0-17031 GCA_009867245.2 Adranes taylori | reverse complement strand
CCAAATCGGTTCAGCCATTCTCGAGTTTTGTGCTTAGCAACACATTTAGCCATTCATTTTTATTTATATAGATAATAATCTAATAAGCAACCAACATATTCTCGTAGAGTGAGTTATATATCGCACTCTTGAATTTGTTTGGCCGCTAAGTAAGTGTCACCAACAAAGTCTTTTATTTATGCTTCGAATAAAACAAAATTAAATTCACTAAAATAACCACGTAAACATGCCACTAAAAGAATATCAGGTAAACAAGACTTTCACTCCTGAATATTTCGGCAGTAATATTCCGACTCTCTTAAAATTCATGTTCTATGTCTTTTCTCATATCTATATACGTTCTATCTCCCCTCCACCACCCTTTAACTGTATCTTCTAACCTCCTAGAGAACATCAGCGCGAAGGGGAGAAGCTACGACCAGTGATCCAACCGTCAGGCACCCAGTCAATCTCACCGACGAACCATCAACATCAACGAGTCGACGAATCCACTTCACCGACGAGTCTACTTAACTAACGAACCAACCGTCAATGAATCAACCTCTCCAATGAGTCAATCTCGCCACGAGTCATCCTCATCGAAGCATCACCGTCACTAACGAGTCGACGCCGCCATGCAACCAATGTCCACATCCAGCATTCGCTCACCTTCATTCGTAGGCCGCCTTTGTTCGCTCGCTTTGCCCGTCAACGTCTTACATTCCTCCGACGCAGCAACATCGCCAGCTCCGAGACCATGTATATCCGTACAATTTTCTCATCGTCAATCAATTAGAAAATCCACATCAGAATTTTTATTACCTTAGGTCGCTACATTTATACTTTAAATTTTTTTACTGCAAAGAAGACGTCCCAAATATTTTGTATTATAATTAGATTCAACCAGGCAAATGTCAGTCAAAAATAACGAATGCGGATTGGAGTCATTAATGAATTATAAATATTAAAAACAGTAAAATCCAGGTTAAGCAAGCTGATGCACAAAAAATTAACGCTTGCCTTCTAAATTGCCAATTTGAAAGGACATCAAATAAATCAATTGCGTCTTGTTGCTCACGTAATATGTTATAGAAAAGTTGTAGTCCATCACACGTAATGTTTAATTTTTTTAAACTATGTTAACATATTTTGGCACCCAACGAGATGAATCCTATATACTTTTACATAATCTTTTTTGAACATAATAACGTAGAAATTCCTTTTCACGATTTTTGTACAAAACAAATTGTGTTTCGGAGATTAATATATGTTTTGCATGTAGTTTAGATCCGAAAGAGTTTTGTTTTTTTAGGCCACAGCCTTGAATTAAATCAAGTAATTTAATTCTAATTGGAATTGGAAGGTGATGAATTGGAGCTTCCGACTGAAAATGACCATGTGACTAACATCAGATTTGGTTAAGATATTTTACCTGGAGTTTTTGCGTTAAACCCTTTTACATTGTAACTACAAACATAACAATCATCAACATGGTTTCATGGCTCCCTCCACATCATGGGAATACCAAATGGCATCAATTTTTATTTGCCAGTATATGATTTAAGTTCAATGCTAAATCCAAAATAAGCGTGATATGTTCTGTTTACAAAGTCTGTAATATTTTCTCGTTATTTTAGTAGCACCAAATTCCCACAAATGTAACAAAATACATAAACACTGTTTTTACCTTTCCCCGAAGAAATGTTTTAAGAAACTTTTCTAGTATAAAATAATATCAGTTTGGTAATTTTAAACGTAACATCACACTTCTTTTCGAATCAGTTTTTGTCCTTTGTTCCTTCACAACCAAATCAAGCATCCTTTTTAAGGTAATATGTTGACTGTGGGTGCATTTCTCTGGTCGTTTCTCTGGTCGAAATAACCAAGCCATCGTTATTTCCAAAGCAGTAAAAACCTCTTCATAGCTTGGTCCACTTCTCGTAATTCTCTAACATTAGATGGCAAATAAGCCATGTTTTACAGTTTTACAATTTTGTTGCGTTATAAAATACTAATGTATACGTACCCAAACATTGGCATAGGTCCCACATTGACAGGCCAATCGTAACATCCGGAATCGCATTGGCCAGTAGGCTGTTCATTTGTCACCATATGCCGATAACAACCATCACATTGTGAGACCGAGCAACTGACATATGGATACTGACTGGTATAACGGCATTTAGGTTTTGGTTGTGGTATATATGCGATTTGTTTATGGCAGCTTGGCCCATTTGCTGTTTGATCGCAAACCTAATAAGAAATTATTGTAGAATTTAGCAATGGGTTTACAAGTTTCAGAAAAATTAAAAACGCTTGCCCATAGGACTGTTTTAATAAGCGACTAACTCATCATTCAAGTTATCATTACACAGCTAACATTGAAAATTCTTTAAGAAATTGAACCAGAATTTGAATAAATTATTATTAAAAAATTAAGTCAGTATTGATTTCGTACCTCATGAGGTTCTGCATGCATTATTTTAGCGCTACATATATCACCACACTGCGTTTTTCTGTAATGAAAACACTTAGCAAAAGGAGGTGTTTTCGATGGAACACATTGTCTCGGTCCAACAATCTTACAACAAGATGATGGTCCCTGTTGCACTATAGGCCATTGAGGAATATTTGGTTGAATGGGTTGCTGTGGTTGCTGAATAATAGGAGGTGGTAAGACTTGAATAGGTTGTTGCGGATGTGGAATAGTAGATGGTGGTACTTGTTGAATAGATTGTGGTTGCTGATGAATAATAAGCTGTTGTGGTTGCTGTTGAAACATAGGTGAAAGATTGACATCGGGCGCTATAAGAGTTAGATTGTTAAAATTTGTATTATTGATATGAATTGGAGTATCTATGATGTTCGTATTGTTGATCATATTATGAAGATTTATGATGGTCGTTATGTTGTGATTGATACGCGATGTTAAATTGGCGTTTGTTAAGCTGGAGCTAGCACTACCACCTCCTGGTACCTGAAAAATATTAAATAAAATAGAAGTTAAATATTTTTGCCATCCAGTCATTCATTATAGACAACCGTAAAATATCGCATTTTCCTCAAAATAAAACAAGTGAATAACATGGTTATGCTTAAAAAGAAGCCAGACAGCTGGAAAGGAAAATTTATTTAGCAAAGTTTGGTGAAATATGTACGTATTCACCAGTGTGCTTCGAACGTTGCATACGTTGAAGGTCTATCGTGCTCAAAAACGGCCACTTGAAGAGATTGATATTTGTTACCTGTATAATAACGAATTTGATATTTTGTTAGCAAACCCTAGGATATCATTCGCTAGGATGCAAAGAAACGTATCTACAGATAGTATGTTGTTTTAAGTGAAAGTAATGTGAAAATGAGTGATGACAACTGTTTTCTATTGGCTGATTGTGATAAGAACAGAATAATAATATTCGAACTTTGAAATTTTGATTTATGGACGGCTAATTCAAGAGGTGCTCAGTTATTTAGTCAGGTTCAGATGTTATTCAGATTTGGGAGTGTACTGATTTTTCCATTTTCCCAAGTAAAAATTAAATAAAGTACAAATGTGAACATGTTCAATCGCTTTCGTAACGAAATACAACAAATAATCATTGATTTTAAACATGTAGTGATTTATGGAGGAACGGAAGTTTTTCCTGATTCCGGGATTCAAAGATGCAATTTTTGTTTTTTGTAATGCATCTGCTGAAAAGTTTTAGAGCCTGGATTGACAATTGTGTGAAAAAACGATGCTGAAGTAAAACTATTGAATCGAATGTGCCTTTCCTAGCATTCCTGAAACCAGAAGATGAAGAGAATGAGTGGATGGAAATTAGGAGTCAAATTTAGAAGAAGAAATGCGACAGGTGACACCGCAAGAAATGCGACAGGTGACACCGCAAGAAATGCTACAACTGTGACGATGAACGCTGTAGAGGGAATACAATTTATCTATCAAAATCTACGAAATTTCTATGAAAATCTAAGAAATTCGTGATAGTTCTATGTCCATTATATAAGTAGTGTAAGTGTTTGATTAATTTCAAGCAATTATTAAATTAGATATATCAATAAAAAACAATATTATACTTGTACGATTTGTGATTGTAGTTTGTCATGGCAGTTACTTCTACAATTGCGACGGCACGATGTTGTTCTACAATGCGCTTGACATGTGGAATGGCAACAACTGCGCGTTTGACACGGAGGTGGTACATTGGCGCAGCATGTATTGCATCCGTTTGCGCAATTATTGTAACTACAATAGTTGCAGTCGCAACCAGAACATTGTTCCTGTAGATAATACAAATATAATATTAAAGACAACAAGCATTATATTTTAGGTATTTTATATTACTTTACGCTTTGGTAAAACTTTATTACATGTCAGAACTCAGTTATTTCCAAATGTTTTTGTTAAATTTTGAGAAAAAGATATTGTCGCGTGACAATTTGTCCTCGCTCTATTTTAGTTTGATAGAAAGTTTCTACATTTAATACTTATATATTATGTAAATAATTCAGGAGGGATAGGCCTTGTGAAAAGTTATTACCATTTAAGCATGCTGTATGTTAGGTGTAAGAAAGGCAAAGGGTAGTTAACACTCGGAGTTTCATTCAAACTTCTTTTCATGAATGTTTTTTTTTTGAAATTTAAAAACATTCAAAACATCTTACTTAGATGTTGGTAAGTACTAGAATTTCATTATGGGAATCAATATCACTTTTACCGACGAAACTAATCGTTTTTATGTAGTTGATTATACAAGTTATCGGAAGAAATGAGCCAGGCAGAAGACGTGACTCAGAGAAAGTCGAAGGACATCATTCATACGACGGTGAACTGAATGTGTGATCCGTTAACATCACCGGTAGGCAATCGATATTGAATGGAGATCACCAGTGAGTGAAAGCGTACCGTCTGGACTTGTGCGTGCGAGAGAATGCAGTCCTAATTGGTTATAAAGCAATTACAACCGACGGCAGTGAGTGGTATTCTTCCCTCAGGAGAATACTCGAAGAAGGAACATTAGGGTTTAATATAATTAGTTTAGATGAACATTACTATTATAAATTAAATAACACTTAAGTTAACGTTTATTTACAGTTTGTATATTGTTATAAAATAAATTAATATATTTAATGTGAATTAAAATAGGAATTAATTATAATAATGAATATTTAGATTATGAAGATAAGTTATGATCTTATATGAAATGTTATATCAATGTTTTATATCTATTTTATGAATTGATTTATGAATATGATTAGAATATTCTACAATCTAGAATGAATATTTTTTCTCTGTTACTACGCAAAACACACAAATATTCTTTTCTCTCCAAAAATCCTTCAAAAATCTTGCAAAGAGACATTTTCGTACGATTCTTATGTACTTCAACTCACTTAGAACTTATATCTAACACTAAATTTGGTTTATTTTCTTCTCCGACTACATTCAGACCTTTGAATAACTCAGCTATTACGTACTAGAAATTTTTGACCAATCGATACATTCATAGCATACACTTTCCTTTTTTTCTTATCCTTAGCATTAAAAAAATTACCTTTAGCATCCTCCCATGCTTTTATAATCTATAAAGTAACTCAGATGGGTAGTGATCAAAACTATATAGTGGTTTAACTTCTTCTTAAAGAGAACTCGGTAATATCCCAAGTTTACCAGACACTAACTTGTATGGACTGTATTATTATATTCAAATGCCCAGAAACTTAACCAACTAGCCCAAGCATCATGATTAACCTGCCCTGAAACCTAAAATATTGTCCTAGATTTTTATGTGCGTTCTGCAACGCCCCCAAACTGTGATGCCGTACTTGTTAAATGTTCAATAAGTATAATTTCACACTTCAGCAAAAATAAATGTCATGTTCTTAGATCCCAAATCTATTCCTACTTGAGATGGAATCCCATAACGCAAAATGAACACTCTGACAAATGCCTCTGCAACTGTATGAGGCTCCTTATTTACAATTGGCGTTAATACTACATACTTCGTTAATTCACATTGAATAGTTAAAATATATTTATGACCCTCAAAATCACCTTGTAAAGGACCTACCAAATCTAAATTTTTTTTATCAAACGACGAGTATGTTGTTGATGTGATAGTTAAAGGTAGTTGTATATGAGGCCTTGAATGCTTAAATCTCTGACACGCATCACAATAACCTACAAATTACTTAATATCCTCTGCCATATTTGACCAACTATACCTCTTCTTTATAGTTTTCAACATCCGTTGTACCTCCATGTGTGCTCCTGTTGGTAGCATTTAAAAATCATTCATTATAAGTTTTTTCGTGGCAGGATCCAGAATAATTTCTGTATCAGGTATTATTAATATTCAGACTTCACTCTGACAATCTTTCATTCTTCTATTATTATTCTTAGTGAAACGAACTAAACTCTTTATCAATGGATCTTCAATTTGATTTTTGACATCACAACTTTTGATACAGCTAACTGTTTACATACATTTAGAATATGTTTACGATATCGCACTAAGTCTGATAACACTATAACACTCTCTCAACACTATCCAGAATAAACAACATATTTGTATTATTATAAAATAATACGCATCAACATGTACAATCATTCACAGTGACATTATCCACTTTTGCAATATTCTGGCCGCTCCTTTGGCTTAATCAGAAAATGTTTTAAGATATCGCACGAAGCCAGATAAACGTCTCTCAACAAAACTCTTACTACTAAACTCTACACAACCTTTCTCTACATACTTCAATTCTCACAGCGTTCCTTACACTTCATCCTTTTAGTTCCTCACTAAAATTTTACTTCTACTCAGATTATCTGCTACTACACTTTCAGCCCTTCTTCTTTTTTTTTCATATGAAATTAAATATTCCTCCAACATAAGCTTAAATTTCGTCAAATTACTCATCTAAACTTAAACCTCCACATTTAAACCAATTATCTAAATTTTTCCAATGTCTTCACTCTATCAAGTTAATTTTTCGCCTCACTAAATTCCAGTCAAACTTCCCTACTTCCTCTGTCTGGTTGAAAATTTTTCAATACTGTTTCTTCTGCATTTACATTCAAAATTCTAATAGGAGCCTTTACATTTATTATTTTCACTAAACCTCCCGCAACAAAAATCCCTTCCCAAACTTGTGTCGGTAACACTACTATTTTATCCTTAGATTGTTGTTCAAATGAACACATGAAAACTTTCTCCGAACGACCAGGAATGCATACATAGTTCTACTATGGAGAATATAAATGTGTATTAAACCTAACCCCATCTACATTAAATGACGCCCTAAAATTCTCAAAATCTAACTGGTATTGTTTTTATTTGTAACATACCCATTTTGTTTGAAATTTTTATAAGATTATATGTGCCTCTCGCATTATTCTTATAGAAATAAGTTTTTCCTGTAATACTTCGCTTTTCACTGCCTCAATTTCGTTAACGGCCGTGCGTATCGGGTCCGTCCCTAATAGATTTAGAATTACGAACTCGGACAATTAATTTCAAATCTTTACTGTTTAAACCCGAAATGAACGAGTTTATAGCAACACTCTCATTCGTTTTATACAACAATTTTTGTGTTTCTCCATTATCTGATTGAAATAGTGAATTTACGTAATAATGTTTCTATATTACTCCCAAACTCATGTAAACTGGATACCCCTTGTTTTACATTCTGCAATTTTGTCATCAGCGCAAACACACTCTTTTGGTAAGTAAATATATTTAAGATCATTCACCAAATCTAAATTAGAATTATAAGCTTCTTACATCCTCAGCTTAGCATTCTCTGTTAATCTACATTGTAGCACAAAATTTGTTAATAATTTCCTGTCTTCTTTCAACATATTGTCGTGCAACAAACCAGAATCTAGCATCTTTCTCAGAACCTCTTCACTACCATTCATACTTGCTATAAGGTTTACAGCTAGTTTCAAATCAAAAGAATCAGCCATTTTCACGCTAAGTTGTTCCTCTTTAAAACCCGATATTTTCAGTAATTCCTCACTCTTCCCAAGTAATACTTCAATACCTACAACACAAGATTTAGCTAAACTTACTTCATTTCGCTCATGCTTTTTCAAATTAAACTTTTCACGTGCTTCCACAAATTTCCTATGAAATTCTTTTAATTAATGTAACTCTAATGCAGTCACCGTACTATCTCCTCTACGTTCCTGATTATCTTTAATCAAATTAGAATAAAATGTATCTAATTCTAATTTCAAACTAGTTAATGTATCTATATAAATCTCCATGCATCCTCATTATTATATAGAGGTGTAAATATTACACAATTCTTTTCAAAAAAAGGTATTAAATATTGCCAAAAAATACAAAATAATTATAGTAATAAAAATATATATAGCATTTAATATAATCAAATTGTGTAGAACTCTCTATACCACATTAATTTCTCCGTGATTCTTCGTTATGTCTCGACGAATTTTCTGTTCGAACTTCTCGAAACTGCTCCCAGTATGATGGATACGATGATCCCAAAAATTTCCGGAACCGAAACTGAAGCTGCATTTGCTGTAACTCCGCCTGAATTGGCCGCCTGTATTATCACTGTTTCCTCCCCATGTTCTATCTTCTTTTCTTTATTTATACCCAACATTTTGCAAACTTCATCTCTCTTCTTCTTCGTATTGATACATTAACATTTTGTAAACTTCTTCTGTCTTCTTATTTATTTAAACAAAATTCGAATCGCGTAAGTAATTATTTAATTATATGTCACGGTTGCCATGTCATGGTCGTATTCGTCCCTCAGGAGAACATTCGAAGAAGGAAGGAACATTAGGCTTTTAAATAAGTAGTTTAGACGAGCAATAATGAATTATGAGCTACTATGAATTAAACAACACTTAAGTTAACGTTTATTTACAATTTGTTCATAGTTAAAAAATAAATTAATATCTTTAATGTGATTTAAAAAATGAATAAATCATAATAATAAATATTTACATGATGAAGGTAAGTTATGATTAGAATCTTTAATGAAATATTTTATCAATGTTTTATATCTGTTTTATGAATTGAATTATGAATATGATTACAATATTCTATAATCTAATTATATATACACCTCTAAAACCCAACGCCTCAAACTAGGTTGTTGCATTTCGATACTTAGCATTGAACCCATTTAGTGCAATCTCTTTTGAAATTACATTGAACTAATGTTGTTGACTGTATGTTTAACAAACGATGTTTAATTGAAATGTCTTTAAAAACACGCAGTGTTTGCATATTTGGATATTAATTATCTATCAATATAATAATTAAACGAAACTAGATACATGATGTTAAATACTAGTTTTGCATCAAAATAATACGGTATAATTCCAGAATTCCACTACAAAGTAAACCGTGATGAATTATGCGTGCGTTAAAGTGATCCTAATTGGTTACAGAGACAATGATGGCCGAAAGTAGTTAGTAAAATCTGATGAGAGGTAAGTAAGTGGAATACATTAGATAAATGTAATTTATCATAAGAAAGGGAAAAGTAGAATACATAATCCATGAAATGTTATTGGGAATTTAGCGAACCGGAAAAAACGTTTTAAAGCTTCCATAAGCTTCACACAAACTGATTTTTGCATTAACCAGGCAGTAGCTATGTTATTCTACTTTCTGAACATGAAATTTATGCTAGCCTAGTGTAATCAAATCAGTAAAGTTCTCGTATGGATAAGTCCAGTGTTTCATTCGTTTAGTGGGGATAAATAGGGGATTATAATTCGCATATTCTGACTCATTAAATCTATACTTGTTTATAGCTTGATACTTATACTTGGTTTAGCTTGAAGAAAACAAGCTAAACCAAGTATTAAAATGAACTGCAAGGGTCTATAATTAATAATCGATCTAAGTACCTAATAAGTGAAAGTGGGACAGCTACGCAACCCATACCAAGATTCTCGCTCTCACCAATGTAACGTCGGAGAGTAACCCTCTCCCCCAAAATAGAACGTGACAATATTGTAGCAGATATTGTACGAATATGATAATGTAAAGTAGTGGAATCTAAGCAGTTATCTGCTAGTGTACTAGACCCATACTAGAAATTTTCAGCTGAATTTTGTAACATAGCTTTCTCAGTTTCCATTGGCGCACGCTATTATTTGATCTTTTGTATTTATAGAAGTATATATACAAAGATCAATTGAAGTGGTAGCCGACAGAACAATGTTACAAGATTGAGTTCACCGAAATGCTCTAGTATAGACGATCCATTAGATTGTCTAAATTAGAACATTTTGTCGTGACAAGACTGTTAAAACTATTGACATGCAAGAATGTAATAAAGATAGTAGTGGTCTATGAGTTTCTTAACGAATAACAATTTCAACATAAATTGATTCAATTATGTAATTAACTTAATAATTTATCCTGTAATATAATAGAAATCACTAAATAAAGTTTAATTCTATTTCAATTCGTTGAACACAAAAACAACTTCGGTGTTGAAGCTATTCGTTCTAGACAGAAGCAGATAAGGCTTTCGCGTCCTACAAAATGTGTTCGTTTGAAGCAGGCAGCAAAGAAAGAAAAAAAAAAGAAGAAGAGAGAGAGAGCACAAATGCAGCCACTGCACGCGTTTCGAAAGAAAAATGACAAGAAAAGCTAATTCGTTTTTTTTCCGAGAGAATATACATGTTTACGTTGGCGTCTAACTTAGCTCGAGTTTTTATACACGAACTTCATTTCGCACGTATAAGAGATTTTTGTATGCATTTTGTGATCGTAAATTGTAGCAAAAAAAACTTTGTGGCTTCTCGCTCTTGAAATTAGAGACCTTTAGTTTATGGCTTTTTAGGGGATTTGCGCCAAAGCAAATCTTCCAGCATTTTCATTTCGACGAAATTTTTAATAAGTTGTTACGACTTTCAACTTTATATTTGCCTATCAAGATGCTAACGCTTATTGGCTCTTGATTTTATCATTTCGGAGAAATTCTTACGAAGCCAAACGATTTTTGTCTTTATATTTCGTAACATATTTCTCCGATAGGTCTTGTTGGTGCATAGTTTTTTATCTTGATAGAATTTCAGTATAAAGCCTTTGCGAGTCATATGTCTATAATTCCTCTATCTTTCAAGAGTTTTAGCAGAAGGCGATATCAATTCAACGCCCCTAGATGCTAGTAGAGTAGTCACCGCCACGTACGATATGGCAGGAGTGTATCCCTATCTGAAAATTCGCATATAACAGACTCACTCAATCCAATGTCGAGGTGACGCAATTAGGGAATTATGTTCTTCGTTACTGGCCGAGCCTATACGTGATTTTTAGATAATTAAGAATTAGAACAATCATATCTATCTTTTGAACAAGCGACCATATTCGCTGCCTTGGGAATGATTTGGTCTAAGGAAGCCTCAATGTAAAGATTAACTTAATTATTTTCAAATCAAGTACCAAAGTACCAATCATTTAATATGTAAGATACCGCATCGGGAAAAAAATGCTATGTTTGGTTAGTCGCTGCTACTGCGTAAATTGACTGTTTCTGCTGAGACTCTGTGAATTGTGCGTTGTGTCTACCACACAGAGTGGAATTATTACCGAGATTTGCATAGAATTAGGAGTGGAGACCGTATCAGAAAACAAATTACGTGTGGTTGGCTGGACGCAAGCCCGTACTCAGAGCAAGTAACTGGAGTAGGCACTGATTCCATTAGTAGAACGTATATAACAAATTTCTAAACATCAAGCTAAGTATCTTAACTTCAGCTGAATCTTTCGGTTTCCTTATTTGGTTGTTCTATGTTTATCTCACTCTTATATCTCTCGTATTCAATCTCATAACGTATCAATATATTCCGTATTTTCTCAACTACATATTTCACATCTTCAAATGGATGGACAATCTCCTATTATCTTTGTTACAAACAACCACTCAACAAGTTAGTCCGACCAGAATCAGCATTTGTATTTCCGAAGATTGACGGAAATACCTTTCGCTTATGGACACGTTTCGCTTATGCTCATTCTCAGCACCGAAGGACAAATAATAATCATATTATATCTAGTTCGCTACACTTTTTTTTTTATTTTTTCTAATGGAATGTGGAATGGGCTATCCTAATATTTTTGGATTATAATTAACTTCAATTATCATTGTCAGTCAATTAAAAATCGTGATTACAATCATGCCGTGAATTGTAAATACTAGAAACAATAAACCTTATTATTTTACATTGTTATTGCGTATATAAATGTAATTATTTATTTTCGTACTGTTTATTAAAATAAGCGCTTTTTTCCCCTTTGCTTATGAGCTAACTCATGCATGAGCATTTTATGCAAAGTTGAAGTTTCTGTACAACGGTCCTACAACAGTCGCAGATATCAAGGGCATAGGCATGGACAGATGGTTAAGGCATGTACAAAGGATGAATGAGCAACGTAGTCAGAAGTGGATACTGTACACCCAATCGGAAAGCAGGGTTCTGTGGGTAAGGCTAGGTTTAGGGGATATGTAGGCAGACCTGATAAGGCTAGAAATATGGCATTAGAAGAGATTCATATAATAATCCAAAAAAAAAACTCTAGAAGAGATTAGATGACATTCCTAGCCTTCCCAAGGACTGCAATGCTAAGAAATCGTTGTGCCAAATGCCTGCTCTCGGAAAAGATGTGAATGCCGGCAGTACACGCTCGCCGAGGCGAGATCGTCCGAAGAAGAGAACTTGAGACTTCACAGCACCATTTTCAATCCCACAAAGGCAGCTTCGATTGGCTCTATTGTTCTCTCGTGTAGTTTCATGCACGCAAACGCCAGACAGTCTTGTAGTTTAAATATTTGTTTATTATTTTGTCTAAACAAATCTTGTCTATTAATTATTTTATTATTGATCATTAAATTTGTTATTAAAGTGGAGTAAGTTTATTATTTATTGATCACTCTTGTTCGATGATATTAAACCAAAACTATATTTGAGTAAATAAATCCAGTAAATTATTGAAATTCTACTGTGTAGATCACTATAGTAAAATGCCACAATTAGACAGACATTCCTGTTAATTAGTCATAATCATCTTGGGATTTCTCGTTATATTTTATAAAACGTACGTCGATAGACGCTTCTTGAAAGACATTTCTTTCATCTCCTAATAATTAGCTATGCACAGTGATTACTGTTCGAAGTCTTTCGGTTTTCAGACCGCAAAACGTACTAGTGGCCAGCCAACTTGTTCTGTAGCCTTTAAAACTGTAGCCTTTAAAACTGGAAAACTGTAGCCTTTAAACCTAGAGAGAAATAGACAATTAACTAGTTAGAGAGAGACGCACTGCTTTCACAGTCCAGCGTCTTTGAAGGCAGCGACCAATCCCCTACTTTTTCATTGCGGTTGCGGGTACTTTTCAATCTTCAAGAAAATCTATAAGCGGATACGCAATTTATTCTTATTTATTCCGTTTCCAGTTTCAAGTTTAAAATCTAAATACTTCATGACACTCAGCTCCGTGAAACCGCACACTTATTATTGAGTCTAGTACTTATTAAACCTTCAAGTAAAGAAAGTAGTCATGTTCGTGTATTAATCTCGTCGCTTGTAATTATGCGACGAATACACTCAGTTCAGTATTATTATTTTATTTATTAACCAGACTAGAGAAATGTTCGAAATCAATCAGAAATAAATCAATTAATTTATAATGTTTGAAAAGAAATATTAAATTCCTTTAGAGAATAGAAGTAACAAGTTGCACTTAGATTTTATTATTGCACAATAGATGTTTATTTAATGGTGCAATCTTGAGTAATAATTGTGTACTTATAGTCATTTTATGTAGAAACTAATCTGCTTAGATAAATGCAGACATTCGTTGTTCATAATTAGAAAACGTAACTAATTGTTTTGCATTAGAATAGAGTTGTGAATTTAATTACATCATTTTAAAACATTAAAATTAATTTTAAGACTAATTGATTGTTTCATTTCTTTATTAGTGTTTAATCATAAATTGTGTGATATTTTTTTAATCAAAAGCTCTGGACCGTAATTGTTTCTTCGAGGCTATTTCACAGTTTCGAATAGGAAAGGGATATTAGGAATAGGATATTAAAATTATTTAATAAACTTGATTACCCATAAGTAAATGATTAAAGTGAAGCTCTATGTCGCTGGAGTCACCCACCCCTAAGCTTTAATAATAAATTCAGCTCTACCACCGTTTAAAATTGGAATATGTCGCACCAATTTTTAAACGCGACAATACCTTCATTGCCAAGATGTTCAAAATTAAGAATAAATAAAATTATAAAACGTTTTCATTCCCTTATTAAAAATCAACGTATTTAGAATGTGCAAATGGCTTATTAGAAACAAGCAAAATAAATAAACAAACGTAACAAAATTTATAATACATTTGTCTCTTGTCCATATAAATTTATTTCGGCAAGAGACGAATGTGTACTGATATTGCTAAGTCTCCGGAATCCACCATTTACAGTCTGGCGAGATTCTATAGTTACTATCTCAATTGACTCATCTCTAGTGACTTTATGGCTCGTCCTGGAGTCCACTACTAATCCGAGGGTTCCTAGGCCAAGGCAAGAACATTCTCAAGTAAATAGTTGCGCTCGTCTTGTCTATCGCCGAGGCGAGTGTGTATTGCTGGTATAATAGACTAGGCTCGATAAAATGTTCAATTCTAGCAAAATTCATAAATGCTATATAAAATTAATTTACCGTACAATCTCCTTGTTCACATTCATCTCCGCTTACACCAATTCCGCTAGATGAGGCGTCATAGCATGGTACCGCTGAGCGCTTTACACGCTTGCGAATGCAATCTACATATGACTTGTATTCCGTATTTGTGCAGTCCCCATGAGTACCAGACGTCAATTCGGTACATTTGATCAAGGATGATTTATCGAACGATTCGGCAGATGTGAAGCTCAACCATGTGATAATTGCCAGTACGTAAATAAACTGCGTAATTTTCTGGAATGAAAATCATTTGTGTAAAAATTTTTGACTGTGAAGTGAGAATAAATTGCAAGATCAGAAACCCACGTAAATTATATACACTAAACTTGGAAAATAGAGTAAAACATTTTTAATTGAAATTTACCGTAAGATGATCACTCATCAAACGCTTTGTTTTAAATCGGGCAGTCCTAGTTTGAAGCGACAGGTCCCTTTGTCACTTTGACTAAAACTTTTTGTCAGTTTACATATTTTACCCGAACTCCGTACCGTTTTTTGCTATTCTATCTGTTCATTTGGTATTTACAAAATGAAAATATATACTGCAATAACTGTAGTTTTACAATAATTATTGTGTTCTTTAAATAAAATGATAAGTTAAGGATTATTGCAAGTTAAGTGCAAACTTCAGATTGTTGTTTGGCAATATAAATTAAATATCTGCATTTCTGTTTGTTTATTTTTGTTTATTTACCATTTTTATCTATCATATACCATATAGGTATGTAATACCTATAGGTATATGAAAGATATGATTCATGTTTTCACAATTATTCTATTTCACCTTTGTAGGTCTCTTGTATTGAAATTACTGCAATCCGTTACAGAAAATAAAGTTGTGTAGCTATTTTTGAGAAAAAGGGCCGCAAAGTTTCCAAAATACTGAACACTGTGTATAGTTATGCCCCGTACATATAAAATTTTTTAAATTAAAACAAAAGGATTTTACAAGCATTTTTCAAAGAAGTGTTTTTGAATCATCTATTTTCAATGGTTTTGGAGAGATCGCAAAAAACAACGTGTCAACTTTGAACGTGGTTAGGTCACATTCTAATTGAAAATTTTAAATTGAATATATGCAGTAGTTGAGTGCATTCTGTAAATGCACTCAACTGCAGCGCCTATCTTGAAATTTAAATTTTTGAAAGAAACTATATTTAGAATTTTAATTACACTTGTAATTAATAGTAAGTACCTTCTTGTAGCGAGGCAGGAAATATTAAGAAATGGTTTTTTTTTATTAAACTCCAACGCAAGAAGCTGCACATCTGCACCTTCACATCTACACTGTGACTCTGGCATCTACATCTCTGTAGTCTCCCCGAAGTAATGCTAGCTCAGTTCCAGGGAGGCTGGTAGTGCCATGAGGGCAATTTTAATGGGCACCTAAATGCCTGACGGGTTTAATGAGTCGGGGGTCCGGTCGCGTCCCACCACCTTGCAAGACAAGAACTTGATATTGTGCATGGGATGGGAAGAACATTGCGGACTTCCAACCTCATACGTTCTTCGCGCAGTCGAGTTTAGGCACGCGGGAGGAACTTGTGGTCACACATTTACCTTAAAATCCTTCCCAAAATAAAAAAAAATGTTCAGTGGTATCGATGATTCTTGCCACTTGTATCAATGTTGTTGGTGATAAAGGTCTTTGTATATATGGTCTCCCACATGATATAACTTAAACTTGAAATGGAAACAAAAGCATTTTACAAGCATTATTTAACGAAGTGTTTTTGAATCTTCTATCAATGGTTTTGGAGAGATCGCAAAAAACAACGTATGAACTTGGTAAGATCACAATCTAATTGAAAATTGTAAATTTAATATACGCAGTTATGTGCACTCTGTAAATGTGTACACATTTTAGGCGCCTGAGTTGAAATTTGAATTTTGGTAAGAAAATATATTTAGAAATTTAATTACACTTAACAGTAAATATCTTCTTACAGCTAAGCAGAAATACTAAGAAATATATGGCAAAATATGGAGGATGTTAGTGGAATGGCTGAAGGAGCAGAGTATGGTGATGTTTAATGGATGTGTGGAAGGGGACTGAGAAGGGGAGATAACTTTCAGGGGACACGGAGGAGGATCAGTAATTGATTACCTTCTAGTAAGCGAGGAAGCAAGAGGGTGTATAGAAAGTATTGTAATAGGACACAGGCAGGGGCGGACTAAGGCCTAGGCAACCTAGGCACGTGCCTAGGGCCCGTAATGTTTGTGGCCCGAAATAGAACTACATACTATATGCTTTAAAACCAAACTACCAAACGCAAAGTATGTGCCATGACTGAAAAATAGGCCC